>PVJL010001174.1:113210-148210 GCA_004026885.1 Lyroderma lyra | reverse complement strand
GCAGCGGGTGGACACGAAGACAAGCAGGGCCCAGGCCCTGCCCTCGAGGAGCTGCGTCTACAGGGCACTGGACCATCGCGACGCAGGGTGCTTGTGTGGGCGCGGGGCGGAGGCGGCTGACGGAGTTCTTGGAGGAGGCACTTAATCATCTCCGTGATGACCCAGCTGGGCCTCTGCGGTGGGTTAGAAATTCGTCAGAGGCGCAAAGGGGAGCAGACTGTTCCAGAAGGGAAAATGCCCCTAACGTGTTCTCTGGGCCCTGTTGCCATCCCAAGGAAACGGTGGTGGGCAGCAGCGCTGTGCGAGTGAGAGCCACAGCCGAGCGCAGGGAGCTGCGTGTGGGAGACGCTGGAGGCTCAGCCTGAAAATGGCCTGAGCATCTGGGTTCAAAGTGGAACTGTTGAAGCAGGTAGGAGCTACTTCTGGAAGGAGCTCCGGGGCCTGGGTTGTCTTAACCCCTTTCGCCGCGGTGTGGGGATACATTGGAATGAGTATCTCCATCCGCTGCCTGCGGCCTTAGAGTTTACAAGGCGAGTTCGAAAAGACTTTGGTTATTCAGTGTGAAACTGTTTTTCAAGGACTTGTCTCCATTTACAAGATTTTTAAATATGTTTTCCTGTGGCTTGTACGATCAACAACAAAGATGTTTTGTATGCCACATTGTGTAACATTTTGTAATAAATGTTTTATGTCATCAATGCCATTGGAGTCTAACCTAGGTATACTTAAATCTCATTGATGCCACTGAGTATGTGTTGAGTATTTTTTTGTTAAAATTCAATATAATGGTAAATTTATTACCATTTAACAAAATTTAAAATAAAATAATGTCATTTATATATAAAGCAGCTCAAAATGTTATTAAGTGCATGAAATAGTCAGAATACCAACTTTTATTTTTTTGTGGCTTTTTTGACACATTTAAAAAAAAAAAAACCTTGAAGTCAGTCAACGCAGTGAGATGGTTAAAGTTGGACTCCAGGAGTGGGGACACAAATACTGGGTGGGATATCTTAGGGGCTTCAAGGAAGAGTTGAACCCTCCCAGCTTCAGGAAGGTCAGCAATGGGGGGAGGGGTCTAAGGACTGACTGTAGCAAGGCAGTTTAGAGACCTTCCTTCTAGATCATCGCAGTTAATCAGAATCAAAACGGCCAAACTTCCTGTCCCTTAGTTCCAATGTCTAGATTCCCAGAAGAAAGAATCTCATTGGTCCAGCCTGAGCTATGGTCAATCAGCCATGTGGAGGCGGTACCATGTAATACACACGAGGGAGGGAAGTTCTCAGAGAAGGAGAAAACATGACCTGAATGGCCGTTCCAAAGCTTGTCTGCTACATTCCACCCCTTAGCTGCCCCGTGCACACGAAATCACATATGTACACACACACACACACACACACACATCCTTCTTTCCCTTCGTCCAAAGTTGTCCTTGCCAAACAAGTTCCAATAGTCCATGTTCAGCCACCTCTAGACTTGATGTCATGATCAAGATTCAGGTCCGTGATCTTCAAGGTGATGTTCATTTCTCGTCAAGTGATCTCATCTGGGCATTTAACTACTGAATTACAGGGTAAATGCAACCATCAACAACATGTCTTCTGGACTCTTGGTACTCAAAGTGTGGCCTTGGCGCCATTGTTAGAAATCTATAACCTCAGGCTCAAGAATCTCAGTGGGTTAGCAAGATCTGCCGGTGATTTGTGTGCACATTAACATTGAGAAGCACTGCTATTATTGGGGAAAGGAAAGATCTGAGAAATGTTTTTCAATTGTGATGATTCCTATTTAAAAGGTAAAGAGGGGAAGAGTCCATTATTTCATCTTTAGCAACTCCAGCAACCAGCAAAGAAATCCTGGTAGAGGCTGCAGTCTTTATTTTTGCAGCTTGTCACAAACTCCTAAAAGGCATTTATACCTTCCTTCCTGTAACTCCTTTTTCCGGGTCCCACTTGCCTCCTGCAGTGCATTTGGTCAGGGTTCTTTGCCTGGTGGACTGACTTGAGTCTTCATTCTCGAAGCCCTGAGGTGTTGGGGATCCTGGCTACAAAGCATCTTGGCAGGTACCCATCTATAGCTACGACTGGCACAATGATGTAGAAGGTACTCCCCGAGGACCCTGGGTTCTGCCCATACCCCTCCTCTGTGTGAGTGTGAAATGAAGATCCCCAGACGGCTGGGTAGCAGGGTGTTTCCAATTCAGTGGGACCATTATTATGCCTCCTGGTTGAAATGTTTCTCCTTTCAGCTCTAAAACTACCAGGCAATCAAAACCCAGAGTCGCCTGGACAGGATGCAGACAGCAGACATTTTGAGGATGGTGAGAGTCATCATCGTCACCTCCACCCCTAGTTCTGAGACCCTTTGGAAGAAACATACCATCCCAGGGTTCTGTTTCAGAGCACGTTTCCCGGGGGGCCTGACCTGGTCCATCTAACAGGCTGCACCCTCTCTCCTCCAACGCTATGCTGCCCCTCCCCTTGAGAGCCTCTAGGCCTAATTCTGATGGCGTTTGGCCAGGTGTCTTTGGAGAGAGCCACCAGCCTTGTGTGCAGACTAGAACTAGGGAGGAGGAGGACAAGAGAGAGGGCAGCAGAACAAGTGACAAGCATAGACTGGTCCTGGTCTAGCTGCCAGGCTGTGTTCCCTCTGTGCAGTGCCAAGTTCCCACGCTAGCCTCAGTTTCCCTCTGGGTCCCAGTGGGGATAATAACATGGCTCCCCTCCCAGGGGGGCTGTTTGGATTAACTAATTAGTGAGTGTGACATCGTCTGCTTCCACCAAGGGGCTGATTAAATGCTGAGTGTTGTTATTAGAGCGGTGGAGGGTGTGTGACAGGCAGGCTTGACTGGAGACAGATCTGCTCCCTCCCCTCCTCCCCACCCCCTTCCCGCGCCTGCCCCACGCTCTGCAAGCTGCACATCTTGCAAGACAGAACCAAGATGATTTCTGGCACCCCCAGACAGCATATCCCCTGTACTGGAATGTGACTCATGGCCGAGCTGCGTAGCGTACTCCGTCTCTGACAGCTGGCACAGCTGTGCCCGGCCCCAGACTCTGGGCTCCCAGCAGCTGCAGAATGGGGTGGTTTTGGCCGGTGATTGCGTCAGGGTAGAGCCACCTGCAGGAAGACAAATGCAGAATTCCTGAGCTGGGCACCAACCCCCTGACGGCATTGCCCCCCCAGTCCCGGGACCGAGTGATCCACCTTTCCTTGCAGCCCGAGGGAGGGAGAGCCAACATGGCACACTGGCTTGGGGCTGGGGGGAATTCAAAGCACGCAGGATTTTAAAGACTAAAGTGTCCGCTCGTAGTCGCGAGAGATCCAATGAGGATGTTTTAGCTTGGATGCAGGGTATAGGATAACTGGCTGAAATCACAGCTCTGGGGCCTGGTGCCTTGGGCCTAGCTGCCATCCAGAGGGGCCCCTGAGTAAAACCATGAGTGTGACTTTCCCAGTGAGAGCATTGCCCACATGCAGATGCTGGGTCCCTCATCCCTGACTCTTTCCTTTTTAATTGTTAGACTCATTGGGGTGACATTGGTTAGCAAGGATTACATAGGCTCCAGGTGTGCAGTCCTACCATACATCGTCTACTTGTTGTATAATAAGCTCACCACCAGTGTGAGTTCTCTTTCCATCACCATGTATTTGGCTCCCCCTCCCTCCTCTCCCACCCTCTTCTCCTTCTCTCAGCCCCTCCCCACTTGTCCCCAATTAAACATTAAACTATCGATTGTAGCCATAGGTGTTTGTTTGTTGGTTGGTTGGTTTTTTCTTTGTTGCTTTCAGTTTTATCCCCATCCCTGACTATTGTAGGGTGCTGTCTCCCACTGAGTCCCGTCCCTGTGATGAGCTGAGTGGGAAGGCATCACTCAGTCTGCCGCCAGGTAAATAGGTCTGCATCTGACAGCCAGGGGAATGTTGTTTACCCACTCAGCCTGCCCGGGAGGCAGGGAGAAGCTCTGGAGGCTGAGCTGTCAGACTCCCACGGGGAGAGAAATCAGCCAGTTTCTGAGGTCTAGGAAATGCTTGTGCATTGGCGTTTGGGGCACCTGGAGCCAGGTCTGCAGCATCCGGGGCACCTCGTGGCAGGCCTGCAGCCCTTCTGCCCTCTGGAAACCGCTGCTCTCCCTGCCTCCCTGCCTTCCCATTCCTCCCGCTGTGACATAAAGGAACGGGCCACAGGGACAGACAGCCTGGCAGAGGGGGCTGGACCACGGGGCTGTGTTGGCAGCACAGGGTTTAGATCAGCCACCACTGGGGTGTACTGAGCTTCTGGGCAAGAGGCAAGTTGTTCCCTCCCCCAAGATGGGGTCCTGCAGGCGTCTCAGCACATCTATAAGGTGATGGCATAATAAAGGAGGAAATGCTGCAGAAGGTCATGGTGATGGTGTCTTGGCGGGGGGGGGTAGTAACAGGGAAGAGAAAGAGGACTGACAGCTTCCAAGGGGAGGTTCTGGGGTTTTTTTTCCATTCCTGTCTCATCCTTCATTCACTTGGGCATTGCCAACGTTTTCACTGTAATGCCCAGAGAAATGGGGAGATCCTTGCAGCTCATTAAAACAGCCTATTTGTAACTGTCTGCTCCCTGATGGGTATTGTAGTAACTGGTTTGTCTCCTGGAGGCACTGGGAAGCTACAGAAGTGTAAACACAGATGTCTCAGGGGAAAGCTTGCGTGGTTACTGACTAGTGCGATTCATCTGTACTTTCTGGACACCAATAACGAGAGTAGAGGGTCTGTCCTCTTGAGGGTGTTCATTCATCAGCCTATTTACCCACCCACTCATTCTCCCACCTGCCTCCTCACCCACCCATCCATCCACCCACTCCTCCATCCACTCACCCACCCATTCATCCACTCATCCATCTCTCCACCTATGCATTTATCCATGCCTCCATCCATCCATCCATCCATGCATCCACACATCCATCCACACATCCACACATCCATCCATCCATCCATCCATACATACATACATACATACATACACCCATCTGCCCACCCACCCACCCACCTATCCTACATATCCTAAATCATGTCCTCTTACTTCTTCCTCCTAAATATCTGAAACTACCCACCTCTGTCCATTTCCACCAGTACCACCCCTGTCCAGGGCACCTTTGTCTCCCTGCAGGGCACCTGCAACAGGCTCCTACTTGCTCTCATTTCTCATCTATTTTCCACCCACAAGATAGAGTGACCTTTTGTACATGACCATCAGATTATGTCATGTCACTGCTTCAAACCTTGCTGTAGTTTATCACTCCCAAAATATAGACCCAACTTTTTTAGATATACAGTATACAGCTTGGTGAATTTCTATGTATGTATATGCCTGTACCACACCCAGATGAAGATACAGAACATTTCTAGTTCTTTGTACCCTTCACAGTCAATACCCCCACCCTACCCCCAGGAGTGATCACCACTTGGACTTCAATGCCATTGATTAGTTTTGTCTGTTCCTGACCTTCCTACAGATGGAATCATACTGTATAACATATACTCGTGTCTGACTTCTTCTGCTCAACATTATGTCTGTGAGATTCAGCCACGTTATTATGTGTATCATGAATTCATTCTTTTTATTGCGATGTAATGTCCCTCTAGAGGAATATACCATGATTTGTTTGTTTGTATTGATGGATCTGTGGCTTTTTCCAGGTTTGGGTTCTCATGAATAAGCCTGCTATAAACATTCTTGTACAATTTTTGGGTCATATGGTAGGCAGAATAATGGTCCACCAGTGACACCCATGTCCTCATCCCCAGAACCTGTGGATATATTAGATTACATGGCAAAGGGGAATTAAGGTTGCAGATGAAATTGAGGTTGCTAATCAGATGACCTTGAGATTGGAATATTGTTCTGGATTATCTGGGCGGGTCCACTGTAACCACAGGGTCCTTGTAAGTAGAGGAGAGATGCCCAGTGCGAGAACCAGAGAGATGCAATGTAAGAAAGGCTCAACCAGAGGTGGTTGGCTTTGAAGACCAGCCAAGAAATGAGGGCAGCCTCTAGGAGCTGGAAAAGGCAGGCTCACCCCCGGAAAAGGCAAAGGTCACCCCTTAACGACTCCAGAAGGAACACAGCCCCACCGACACTTGATTTTAGCCCAATGAGACCCATTTTGGACTGCTGAACTTCAGCACTTTAAGATAAGGCAGATTTGTTTTGTTTTAACTTGTCAAGGTTTGCCATGACATATTCATGTAAGTGGTTACGTTTGCCCCTACCCCCACCTCATCCCCTGACTGGACAGGGGATGTGGGCAGGGACTGGGTCACCACTGTGTCTTCAGCGCTCAGCCCCAGGGCCTGGCACACAGTAGGCCCATGGCAGCTCCCTGCTCAATGGTGAGCAAACCCTTTCTGCTTGATAAGGAGAGGGAGTGGTCAGAGGGTGAGGAGAGAGAAGGTGGGAAGATGACACGAGGAGAGAGAAACACACCGCCCTGCAGATCACCACCGCCCAGGTTCTGCCCTCGGCTTCGGTGTCACGTCACCAGCATCCAGGACAAGAAGACTCTCGAAAACCCTTCATTTGGATCGAACCACAGCAGGGAAACGCTGCTCTCTTAGAGAGAAAGGCGCTGTCTTCCTTCCCAGACAGCTCGATGCCTTTCCGGGGACCTGTGAGTCATGCTCACTGCCCTGGACACGGTCAGCCGGGCCCCTGAGCCGGGAGGGGGTTATACGAGACTCGGGGAGGGGCAGTGGGCTGCCTGCGTGAGAATCAGAGCCGGGACCTGAAACTGGGGCTCTTGACTCCCAGCTCAGAGGTGGGGAGGGGTAGGGTGGCCAGATTTAGCAAATTAAAAAAACAAAAACAAAAAACAAAGCAAAACCAGGATGCTCAACTAAATTCGAATTGAATTGAACTGAACAGGGGCACCCTGTATTTATCCGGTGATCCCGGGTAGGGGCAGGACTGCACAGAGCCGGGTGGGGTTGGTCGCTGCCTCACTACCCAGCAGGCCTTTCTGGGGACCTGAGTCTCCACGCTGTCTGGAACATAGCCTGTCTGTCCCCTGGGCAGAGCTGGCCACCTTCTGGCCTCTTTGGCCTCCATGAATCACTGACCTTGGCCTCTGGGCAGACGCAGCCTTCTGCCAGGTCCTCTGCCCAGGCTGCACCCTGGGCCAATTAGAGCCGGACCCGGAGGTTAGACTCGGGCATCAGTTCTTAGAGCTGTAGTTCTGCCTTTGCCTCCTGGAAGAGCCCTGTCGCAGGCCCCCTACCCCAGGCTCTTCTCAGCCCTTTCTGGTTCATTCTGAGGCGTTTTGGATTCAGAGAATGACAGTTTCTGTCTATCCCAGGCCCATCAGGGAAGCAGGGAGCCCCCATCTGGCGTCTCTGAGCCCCTGATGTGCTGACCACGGGCAATGGCACCTGGAGGACTTGCGGGGAGCCCCTTGGGGTTTCCAAGGTCAAGGCTCAACAGAGAGCAGGTTATTCTTTGAGCGTCTTCTTTCTTCTTTGAGCCCCAACCGTTGAGGCGCGGTTGGATTTCTGTAGCCCCCCACCCACAGCCTTCTCCCTCACACCACACAGTGTGTTTGAGTATTCATGAGTGTCTGTCTTCCCCGTGTGACTCACCTCCAGGAGGGCGAGGGACTAGGCTGACCAGACGCACCGTTTGAAACGGGACAATACTGTTGTTTTCTGTCCCGTTTAAAAGGACGTCTGGTCAGCCCACGGGAGACGGATTTGTCTTCTGTGTCCCCACCAGCCTAGATGGTAGCTAGAGCAGGGGTTCAGTTAACCCTTTTACTGTGTTAATTGACTTCAAGTTGTTTTTTTTTCAAAATGTGTCAAAAAGCCAAACACAAAAAAGGACACTAAATAGCTAAATAAAGAATAAAGAAAACTTCAGATTATTTCCCATTTGGATTTTGCACTTAAAATAGCTGTAATAAAAATGACATTCTCATACAATAAAAAAACAGTTGGTATTTTGTGACTATTTTATGCATTTAATAATAACATTTTGAGCTGCTTTGCATATAAATGATATTTTTTGTTTTAAATTTTTGTTATACGGCAATACATTTACCATTATGTTGAATTTTAGTGAAAAATACTAAAAACACACCAAGTGGCATCAATGAGATTTAAGTATAAATGAATTCGAATCCAATGGCATTGATGACTTTACTACAAAACGTTACACAATGTGGCATACGAAACATCCTTGTTGTTGCTAGTGCAAACCACAGGAAAGCATATTTTAAAGTTTTGTAAATGGAGAAAAGTCCTTAAAACAATTCCACACTGAATAACAATTTTACAATAATTACTGTACTTATGTTTTAAGTAAATACAGTTGAGATGGTTCATTTTATTAACCTAAATGATTACACTGGAGTATAAAAACTTTCCTATTGTTATTCATTCTTGAGAAACAAAAGTACAGAGAAATGTACAAAAGGTTTTTTGAGCTCACGGGGTAAACGCAATTGCCACAGTCAGTGGATGGAAATATTCATTCGGATCTTTCTGGACGCTGCAGCACAAGGGTTAATATTGCTGGAATCGGTGGATGAACCTTTAGCAATCATGAACTCCAGCCCCTGTCCTTGTACAGGTAAGGTGACAGAGGCACAGAGAGGGGTGGCAACTGCCCCGGGTTGCACGGTGGAGGCTGAGTTAGGACTCAAACTCAAGGTCCTGATTCCCATTCCAGGGTTCTTTCCTCTGGTGGCACTGGGCCCCCACCCCTACCTCCGCGTGCCCCACCCTCCTCAGCCCTGTTCTGAGCCATCAGCTTGTCCACCATCCAAGGCGACCCACACCCAGCCCTGCATACACACACAGTCATGCACACACTTTCTCTTCCCAAGTCTTTCTGGGAAGGGTCAGGGTGACCCCAGCAGTGGGTGGGGAGACAGGCAAAAGTGAGAGGAGAGCTATATTCCTGGGAGACAACGGAAGTCCCTCCTGTCAGAAGTTTCCTCAACCAGACTTCTGGGGACCAGCCCCTGCAGGGCGTGGAGGGAGCCCGGACTTACAGCTTGATAGGCCTCAGAAAGTGGACTTTGCCCTCTCTTCCTGCCTCCTCTTATCTCTGAGAAGGGACTGCACTGCCACCAGGCTCCCGAGCTTGCTTCTCCCCAGGCCGGTCACAGGTACACAGCAGGATGTGGGGCCAAGTGGAGCTCTACCACCGGAACCCCACCCCACCCTTTTCTAGCTGTGAGACCCTCTTTGAGGCTCCGCTTTCCTGGTCAGGAAAATGGGTCCAATAATATTGCCCTGGGGGGCGACAGGGGGAAGGATTCCAGCCCTGAGGCTCGGCACGTAATAGGTGCTCAGCCAAGGTGCTGTCCCTGAGCCTTTGTCCTGGAGTTTTGGTGACATTCTAAGCTGAACCTGAGCATAATTAGCAGACACTCCGGGCTGATCCCTGATTGGACAAACCAATGTCATCAATCCCCTCCTGAGGTATGAGTCAGAAGGTGGCCTTTTTGGTAAATTCATGCATGACAATGGCTTTCTAATGAGCTCCAAAGGGACCCAGTGCCTTTCAGAGACTTCCCCTTGAAGTCCTGTCGGGGAGGGTCAGCAGGCCCAGTGCCCAGGTGGCAGGACTTAGATGGATGCCCCTGCAGAGAGTGGTGGGGCCGACTCCCACAGGCTGCAGTGGGCAGGGTGCATCCAGGACACTGCAGGGCCAGCCTTGGGGCTCAGATGCCCTGTTCTCAGCAGATTAAAAGAAAAATAATTTTGTGATAAAGTATACATAACAAAATTAACTGACCATTTTAACCCTTTTAAAATACATGCATATTGTTCTGCAACCATTTCCAGAACTTTCTCATCATGGCATCCTAAAACTCTATCCATTAAACAAGAATTCGCCCTTCCCCCTTCCCCCTGTGCCTCATAATGGCTGTTCGACTTTCTGTCCCTATGAATTTGACTACTCTAGGGACCTCACGTAAGTAGGGAAGGGGGTTCAGAATAGCCCCCCCACCTAAGACGTACCACTTTGGCCTGTGGATTATTTTGAGTTGAAGGTAATAGAGATGAGACCCTGCGGGCTCATGAGAAGCTTTTACCTCTCACTTAAAGAATTTAAATTTGGGGCCTTGCCCATAATAAGTTATCACCAGAAATGACTTTTTTATGAGCTCTCCACAGGGCAGGGCTCGCTCCTAATTACGGAACATCTGCTCTTCTTTTTGTCCTGCAGTGACCTTCGCCTCTGCAGCCCCGGGCCCTTCCCTCATCCTTGGCTCCCAAGGCCATCAATACCTCATCTTCCCCAGCTGTCTAGGAACCTCTCATGTGTGGGGGGTCTCTCGTGGGGTTCCCATCTGCACAGACGTAATTAAATGTGGTTATTTTCTCTTACTAATCTGTCTCATGTGGATTTCATTGTTAGGCCAGCTGTGAGAACCTAGAAGGGCAGAGAGTTGCTTCCCCCGTCTGGTAGAATCATGGATATTTGCCCTTTTGTGTCTGGCGTGTTTCACTGACCATGATGCTCATCCGGGTTTTCGCACATGTCAGAACTTCATTCCGTTTTAAGGCTGCACGATATTCCATTGTATGTAAAACCGCATTTCGTCCTTCCGTGGGCGTTTGGGTTGTTTCTTCCTTTGGTAATAATAATGCTAATAATGATAATAATAACAATAGAAGAAGGAGAGGAAGGAGACCATGTGTGCCCGAATATCTTGTCAAGTGCTGGCTTTTAATTCTTTTGAGTGAATACCCCTATTAAAAGATGAACTGAAGCCTATTTAAAAATGTGAGAGTTTATTTAACCAAAAATCAATTTACGCCAGGCAGCGTCCAATCCAGCAGACAGAAAGGAGCTCTGAGGAGCTGTACAGAAAGACTTTCACAGGCAGAAGGGCTTGGGAATAAGGAAGTTGGACTAAGCAAAGAAGCAGGTTGGTTCTTGCAAAGTTACTTTCCTGTAGGGGACAGCAGGGGTCCATCGGGCAGATGACCCAATGAGTGCTGACCAGGCAATTCCTGATTGACCGGCTTACGGTTCCATTTCTGGGAGAGCCGAAACTGCAATTAAGTTAAATCTTGGTTTGATGACATGGGGCTTAGCATAAGCAACTCCATTTGGGGCCTGTTGACTTGTTTTTAACACCCGGAAGTGGAATTGCTAGAACGTATGGTAATTGTATGCTTAATTTTTATGAGGCATCTCCTCCAGAGCTGCTGCACATTTTACATTCCCACCACAAACACACAAGCGTTCCAATTCCTCCACATCCGTGCCAACACTTGTTATTTGCTGCTTGTTATTTTTTATAATAGTCATCCTAATGGGCGTGAAGTGGCATCTCGCCGTGGGGTTTTTCTGGTGCCTTCTCCCCATCAGCACCTCCTGAAGGAAACCACCAGTCTGACTCCAATCTCCACAGATAAAGATCCCTGTTCTAGAACTTCAGATAAGCAGAATCATAGATGTTCGGTTTTGTGGTGGCTTCTTTCTCTCACTGTTCATCTGTGAGCGTCATCCATTTCACTGCGCGGAGCAATAGCTCATTCCTTTTCTCTGCCGTGTAGTATTCCATCGTGTGAGTAGACCCCAATCTGTTAATATTCGTCTTATGAAATTGCTAAGGTTCAACCTTTTTATCTACAAAAAAGGCCATTTCATAAGGCTTGACCTAGTATTTATCCATTCTAGTCAAGCCTTGCAGTTTTGCAAAGCGGTTTTGCCAATTTACACTCCCATCCACCACACACGAGGGTTCAGACCCCCCCCATCCTTGCTGGCATTTGGTATGGTTACTCCTTTCGGTTTTAGCCAATTTTCCGGGCACCTTCTGAGGAATGTGTCTGTAACTTACTCCCATTCCCACCCACTGCAGTGGCTCGATTCGTGGCCAGTTGCCTTGGGCTGGCCCCTCATCTGTCGCCAGCTCTGTACTGGCCGGAGAGGAGGGCAGCTCACCACCTGGTGGGGCTGGTCTGAACGCCACAATAAATGTGCCAAGTTGTGATTCATAGGAAATCTATGACTATTGGGTCATTCAGATGACCAAAATGTATTTCTCATGTATTTGGCCTTCACCTATGGTTCCTGGCTGACAACGCCCAGAACCCTTGGAATTTTCTTTGCAATGGGAGCTACTTTTGTTACAGTTGGTCCTTCGTCCACAGTTCTGGAAATTGCTTCAGATCCATAAAGGTGAAATACATGTCTTGTCATTAATAACAAGTCCCTTTCCGCCACAACTGAGGTTGTGTTAATGAGGTGACTTTTGGAAAGCGCCTAAGGATGGGGACCGGTTGCCAGGGGAACCAGCGTGCCTAGAGGGTTGGGACTTTCAGCCTCACCCCCTGATTTCCAGGGAAGCCGGCCTGGAGGCTGACTCAGTCACCCTGGCCAAACCGCTCATGCCTTTGCAACGAAGCCTCCCTGAAAGTCTAAAAGGGTGCGGCTCAGAGAGCGCTATGTTGGGGAGCCAGCATGCTTACAGGGGTCGCCGTGCCAGGTCCCACGCTCCACGAGGACAGAAGCTCGTTCGGGACCTCGCTGTCCGTGTCTCCTCATCTGGCTGTTGATCCGTTTCCTCTAATGCCCTTTGTAATAAACTGGTAATCTAGTGAGCAAACCGGTTTCCTGAGTTCTGTGAGCCACTCTAGCAAATTAAATGAGCCCAAAAAGGGGTCATGGGAACATCTGATTTACAGCTGGTCTGTCAGAAGCACAGGTGACAACCTGGACTGGTGACTGGCATCTGAAGCAGAGGGTGGTCTTGTGCGACTGAGCCCTCAGCCTGTGGAATCTGACTTTATTTCTGGGTAGAAAGTGTCCAAATTGGGTTGGATTCTCAGGCCCACGCTGGTGTATTGCTTGTTGGTATGGGAAAGACCCCCACCCCCCGATACACATAGGAATTAGGTCCAAAATCCCCAAATTCTGTGGCATGAGGACCAACAAATCAAGCCTTTCTTTAGGAGACATACCAGCAGGGAGGAGATGACATGAATTAGGATTGTTATGGTGACTCTGAGCTTCCCCAGTGGGGACGCCTGGGGCCTGGGGGGTTGTGTGGCTGACACAGCCACTGCGCCTTCTGAGTGCTCGCCTGTGCCCTTGGCCCAGCCTCGTCTGCGGGTTCCCCAGGCACTGCAGCCTTTGGCTTCCACACAGGTAACATCTTGCAAATGCATGTGGAAGCCTCTGTGATGAGTAACATTCAAATTCACTGAAAGCTCTTCTGATCCCACAGCGGGTCTTCTGTGTTTTATTAGCTCAGCCAGTGAATGCATAAAAACACAGCTATTAACAATGGGGTGGGAATAGGTCAAACTGTTGAAATGTAAGAGCTCAGAAAACAAAGAGTTCAGCTGGGTCCTGGATGTACCCTTGTGGCCATTTCGGTGGTCCTAGAAGGCAAGTGGATGGGATGCTCTCAAATCTTCTACCTCCCAGACATCACCCTTCCCTGAAAGGTCCAATAGACATGTCTCAAGTCCCTCTTCCCTGCACTGGGGACGTCTAACCTTCTTCTCCAAGTCCCTGAGAGTCTCCGATGGATGCTCAGGATCTCGCGTGACCTCTGGGTCCGGTTCTCTGCAACCTCCCCGGGTCCCCACCGGCTACTGCCATCCTCCACGGGCCTCCACCCAAACGCAGGCCTGGCCCTCGCTGATGGGGTGAAGGGGCCAGAGTGCCAGGGTTCAAAGCCCCGTTCTGCCGCGGACAGAGGAGCTGCCCGACCTCGGGCAAGGTACACTCTGCCTCTCTGGGCCTTGCTTTTCTCATAATGAGATGGAGGCAAGTGAGGCCCCTCCTCTCGGAGATGACTGAAGGTCACCTGAGTGGAGATGGGAAAAGCACGCAGCGCTGGCAGTTAGGCGGCATCAGCGTCATTTTGATGTCTCCCTCCACCAAGCACTGTTGTGTGCAACTGATTTTAGGGAAGGTTTGGGGACAGGGGAGGAGATTGCAGCCCAGCCACAGAACAATTTACAACTGAACCATGGCCCTCACCATGTCCAGCATTTCTCGTCCATCCCCATCCCAAGAAATGTCTCACCAGCCAGCTGTCCCCTCTGGCCTGGGCCTGATGTCATTTCGTGGGGTTTGGACCCTACCCCTCCAGTTCCACAACCTTCCACTCCCCTCTCAGCCACCAGGAGAAGATGCAAAGTTGATTTTTCAGGGCATCTACATTTTGGTCTTAATTGCTGTCATACAAGAGACTCTGAGACAATGGTGCTCAATGAGGCCAAGACAGCCCCCTTAGGAAGGGCCTAGAAAATCTGCAAGGGCATTTGTCTTTGTCATAGTGGGATGTGTGTGTGTGTGTGTGTGTGTGACCTGTTTGTATATAAACACAAAGTCATGCTTTTAATACACACAGAATTTTCCGGCAATGCAATTATTATGTTCAAGGAAAGAGAAGATTGTCCTTTATTTTACATGGCATTGTGCCAAGTCGTGCCGCCCATTTCACGTCACCAGCAACCCACCGCTAGTGGCGCCTGAGTCACCGCCAGGGCCACCGGGCTTCCTCCGCCTCCTGGACCATTTTGTTCCTGGGGGTCCCATCACTAGGAGCATGTGTCACCCCGTCTCCTGCTGCAGTTGGGTTGATATTTTCATCCTGAAATTATTTTACTAGATCCTTTTAGATCTCCTTCCTATTATGGTTAGGGTAGTACATTGAATTTCTTTTTTTCTTTTTTTGGGGGGGTGGGGGGGAGGGGGGGTGGTTCCCTGGCTGGGAATCGAGCCCAGGCCGCGGCATTGAGAGTGCCGAAGCCTAGCCACTACACCACCTGGGACCCACCCCCACCCTTTGTTTTTAAGTCCTGGGTGATTATTTGTGAATTCATTCCACCTGGTGAAGGGGACTGGGCTTTGGAACCACCACTGCTCAAGGGCCCACCTTCGCGTAATTTAAGGAGCCCATTTCTGAGCCCTGGCCGGCCAGGGGTGGTCTGTGTCTGAGGGGCGGCTCTCAGTGAGCTCGGTGGTGGCGGCTGCCGAATCACTCCTTTCCTCTCCCCGGAGAATGTTCTGGGTTGACAATCCCGCCTCTGGCCTCCTTGCTCCCAGACCACTTCCTACTTGATCTGTCCTCAAGAGAGTGGCCCCAAGAGATGTTCCCAATATACAATGGTGACTGTGTCACATCTCAACTGGAAAGCTTTCTGTGGCCCCACAGTCCCCAAGGTTCAAGTTGGGGTCCTTCAGCCTAGCCTGGAGGGCCCCCTTGAGCCCAGCGTAGGGCACAGCCTCATCTCGGCCCACTCCTGCCCTCCCAGGGGGCCACCCAGCCCGCCAGGCAGGGGCAGACCAATAGGGACTTCCAAAGAGAAGGGGCTGGGCGAGGCTTTCCCAAGAGCTCCTCCCAAGCTCCACCCTCAGATTAGTCAGGTGTCTGCAAGGGAGGAGAGGGAGTGAGCACCGAGGAAGCAGGTGTGTTACTGTAATTCAACAGACACTCCTCCACACAGAGACGTGATGGGGGGCGGCGGGGAGGAAGCTGTACCCCAAGACACCAGGGCCTGGTGTTGGCAGGTCCCAGAAGGGGCAGGAGCTGGGACAGGGGGCTGAGGCTGGAGGAGACTGTCAGAGCGAGGGACTGTGCAAGGAACTTCCCTAACTGAAAATGACCTTTGATTATCACCAAAGCTGCACATGTACGTCGTGGAAAGTTGGAGCACACAGATAAGCAAAAATGAGAAAATAAAATCACTCTCTGCCTACCATCTGGGGACTATTACTGCAAAACCTTATTGTCTGTCCTCTCCGATCTCTTTGTATGCATATAATTTTTTATCCAAACAAGGTCATAGTGTCCTTGTTGCTTCGCAATTTGCTTTTTTTTTTCAGTTAACAATCTTGACCTCTCCCTGTCAGTACATTTTTTATATAGCCTATATTCAAATTCTGTCATTGTCCCCCAAATGTCCTTTCTGCTGATTCGAGGAGACTAGAGTGCTGTCAGGACCCTCTGGTTGGATGTCCTTAGGACTCTTTTGGCCTGGCAGATCCCTTGATGACAATGACTTGTGAAGAACATCCCCCTTCCGGATGTGTGCCCTTGTTTCTCTCCCGTCGTGTGGGGCTCCTGTGTCCTGTATTCCCAGGAGAATTGTCAGACTCCCCTGTTATTAGGCACTTCGGATAAGGACGCTCTTGAGTGGTGGTGATACTTCATGATGCATCACCACAGAAGGCAGGGGACAGCTTGTGAGAGGTGCTAGGTGAAGATGACCATTTCTCCCAGGGCTGGGCCAAGGGCTCTTCCCAGCTGGGAGGACCCTTGGAGCTCCTTGCTCTCGTTTCCAGACATGGAAACTGAGGCAAAGAGAGCAGTCTCCTGGAGCCCAATCCCTTGCAGTTGACAGAGGGTGTCACCCCCCAGGACCCCCTTTGGAGCTTCTGCACAGCCCTGAGATGCAGGGACTATGATTCCCATTCCAAGGAAACTGAGGCCCCACATGGCACAGTGACCAGAACTAGGACGTGACCGCATCTCTGTCTCTGGGTCCCTTCTCTTGACGCCACACCAAGCCCAGGGGTCTGCCTGCCCTCCCCCATCCCGAGTGGCCTGGGCACATCCGGCCCTAGAGTCCTCTGGACACAGCCTGCAGGTCAGGCCCAGGGCATGCCTTCGCACTGGGCTGAGGGACAGGAAAACACAAATGTCTGGACCCCAGAATGTGCCAGCTCAGCAGGGCTCAGGTTTCCCTCCGGGAAGGAAGGAGGCTTTCTGCAGGTAGTAAAGGACGGAGAGGAGGCTCTGGGGTTCCCAAGTTGGCCCCGGTTTTGGCTGCCCAGAGGCTCTTTCCGCAGGAACCTGCTTGACGTTGAGAGTAAACTGAGTCTCAGAGAGTCCGGCAAGCAGCTGGCTCTGGGGCACCCAGCTGGACTCGAATGCAGAACCCGGCCTCCCAACCCAAGGCAGTTCCCATTGCACACCCCCACACCCCCAAACTATCCAGGAGGAGGTCCCCACTCACCCACCAGCCCCCAGCCCAGTGCAAGCCAGGTGACGTAAAGAAAGCGTCGAATAAGGAATCGTGGTCACGGGCTGGCCCGCCTTTTAGCCAGCGACACCTGCTCACTCACGCGTTCTCCGTGGCCTGGCGTGCACCACGCCTGCACTACTGTGGGGGGAAAGGTAAAAAACGGTTTGGCATCAGATGGAATCATTTTCAAAACTCAGCTCAGTGACTCACCTGTTGTATAACCTTGGATAAGTCATTTGACCTCTCTTAACCTTGGTTCCCTAGCCACCAAACAGTGATAAGGCTCTGCGGTTGCTTTGTGTGGAAAACAAAACGCATGGAGATCACTTAATAACAGGAGCCCACACCTACATAATGTTTACTACATGCCAGGTGCTGCCCTGGGCATTTTACACAAATGCATTTGTTTAATCTGCATGACAGAGGCAGGTACTGTTTTCATCATCCTCATTTTACAAATGAGGTACCTGAGGCCCAGAGAAGTTAAGTAACCTGTTCGAGGTCACACAGCATGTAAGTGGTTTCAAGAGCTGGGTTTCGAAGCCAGCAGTCTGGTTTTAAAATAACGTATGCTTGTGACTACTATGCTTACACTAAGGCCCAGTCATAACCCTCAAAAACACTGGGTGCTATCATTGGGTCCCAAAAGGAAAATGCTCTCTGTACAGATACTCCTAGAGACACTCCTCACCATTGTGCTGGGCCCCTAATGTCCTCTGGGACCCAAAGAGCTCGGGGCTGGTACATCTGTCCACAGCACAGTCGGAGAAGATGTGTTAGGCAGTGAATGCTCCAACAATGCTGTGTAACGAAACATCCCCAAATTCAGCGGCTTACGATGGCCATCGCGTACCTGCACGCTCATGGGTCCGCAGCTCGGTTGGACGCGGCTCTGGGCTCTGCTTCAGCCAGCAGGTCCAGCTCAGCTCAGATGTGTGTCTCATCCTGGGCCCCGCTGAAGGGGCAGCGTCGACTGGGACGTGCTCTTCCAGTGGCTGCGACAGACGTGCAAGGCCCTGAGCTCAGTCATGGAAGCACATTTCAAGCCTCTGTTCGCCTCATACCCACTGGTCAAAGCAAGTCATATCAAGCTCAAAGTCAAGAGCAGGGAGTGGGTGTTCTCCGTCCACCATGAGGCCACGGTAGAGGGTAATGGCACTACAGGGGAACAAAGAATTGGGATAGAAAATTCCAGCTTCCACGAGGGGCAGGGTCCAGAAATAGGGACTGAGCCTGTGGCCAGAATTCGGGCTGGGGACCTCTCGGGAGCCGGGAGGTCTGGGCCACGTCCAGCTTTGGAAGCTCCCGGCTTATTTTAAAAACCAAGACATGCTGACACGGCGTACAATAATTGTGGCATATTTTTGATGTTTACATTTAACAAATTAATGCTTTTAGCACACACACAAATTGCTAAGCAATGTAATTATGCTGCTCACAAGAAAATTACAGGATTTATTAAAATTATTAATTGCCGGCACACTCGGGGCTGCGGGGTCCTGCCATGAGATGCAGGTGTGACAGTGTCTTCATTCCATCTGGCCAGGCTCTCTGTCACCGGGCAGACGACTTCCTGGGCTGATGATGCCCAAAGCCTCACCCTGAGACCCTCCTCGTGCATTTTAAGTACGTGGGAAGTTTCCGGAAACGCTGACTGATGCCCGGGCCCCAGATTTCCCGGGATCCGGGCAGTGACTGAGCTCCCAGTATTGTTTCAATAACTCCCTGCGTGACTCTGATGTGTCGTCCCCGGGGTGAGAACCAGCGGATTATGGGGTTTGCGGGTCTCAGCCTATACTTGCTAATGAGATGCAAGGTGAGGCGTATGGGCGGCTTCTGGGAAAGAATCTCCCTCATTTTTGAGAGGGAGAGAGCTCCAACACTTTCCTCAGTTTCTCTTCCTGCTCGATAAGAACAAGGAAACATACTGCCCAGGCGCCTACCTGTGGCCATTTCACAGCCATGAGGGAAGGCAGCCTCCAGGGAAAGGGGACACAGAAGAAGGCAGAAAACCCGCCGAGCCTTGATCTCACCATACCTGAAGCCTCCTCACCTTCAGTGGTACAAGCCATACAACTCCTCTGGCTTAAGCGAGCCCAAGTGTGTTTTGTGTCACTTGCACCTACAGGCGTCAAATCATGAAAGCACTTCCGGTACAGGGCTGCTGGGAGAACGCTGGGCGATGCTGCGTGCGGAGTGCTCAGCGCGGCCCTCACGGGAGTGAGTGCTCCGTGAACGTCAGCTAGGACGAGTCGCGCCCGGGGGGAGACAGGGCGCACCGAGCCTGGGCTGCCCTAGGAGAGGAAGTCCAAGGACATGCCGCCTTGCAGAGCCTAAGCCTGGGGCGCGTGCATGGCAGGTACTTGATAAATGTCTGCCCAACGGGATGGATGCTTTATGCTTTCATTTCCCTCCGCAATGCCCTGGTCTCCGCCACATGCAAAGGAAGGAGTAATCTGATTATTCGATTAAAGTAATCTGGCCCCACGTACCAGCAGCTCCACGGCTTAAGCCACAAGGCCGATCCGTGTGGGTAAGAGGGTTACCACTCCAAGGCGAAATAATCAGGCTGGCGTGTGTGTGTGTGTGTGTGGTGGTGGGGCGGGGGTGTCAGTGAATTAAACAAACAATTACTAAGAGCCTCCTATGTGCCAGGCATTGCGCTAAGCCAAGGTGGCAGAGGAAACCCCAGGATCTTTGCCCCAAACAAACTTGAGGGGTCTTTGAGGAGGGAGGAACCCCCCTACCCCTTCCTATGTCATCTTCTACATACCTGGGCCAGTATAATGGGGGTTGATGCCCCAGAGGCGGTACAAGTCTTCACCCCTGACAGACAGACAGACAGACGGACTGACGCAGCCCCGAGGGATGGCCCCAGTGCCCGGAGCTCACCGCAGCCCACCAAGCCAGCCCCTCTCCAAGCCTGCCCCGTGCGCTGGGGTGGGGACAGGGATGGAAGCCGCTATTTTGTGTGTGGTGTTTTGACCATTATCATTTTTTGACCAGGCAACACAGTCCCATGGTTCAAAAATTAAAACAGTACAAAAAGGCAGAGGCTGAGAAGTCACTCTCATTCCTCACCCCTCTGCCCCTGCACCCTAGTCCTGTTCGCCCCATTTCCCCGTCTCTACAGGAAGTCACTTCTTAGGTTTCTTGGGTATCCCTGTGCCATGGTCACAGGGCCAGCTGTCATCTGTTCTGTTCTGGCTGTTAAATATTTTATCACCCTGCCTTTCGGCACTATTATGATCAAGTACAAGCAGACACAATAGATTTTCTCCCTTCTATAGAAGTAACTTTATAAATATGCCGTTCTGAACCTTGACCTTTTCTGTTAAAAAATATCCCAGTGCTCTTTCCCTAGCCCTGCACAATGGTTCCTTGTGGCTTTTACAGCTGTATAGTATTCCTTCCAAAGTTCATTTAACCAAACCCCTATAAAATGCATGTTTAACTTGTTTCCAACCTTTTGCTGTATATAAGAAGCAAAGCCACAGAGCATGACATCACCCGTCACCCATGCACAGCTCTACCTATCGGACAAATGTAGACTCCGGATTGCTGAGTCAAAAGGCAAATGCATTTGCAACTTTAAGAAATATTGCAAAATTGCGCCCCATGGGGGACATGCCGTGTTAAATTCCCTCCTGAAAACAAAAACGCGATCCTCATAGAAAACTGGGAGAACGCCCTCACAAGGCAGAGGGAAAAATGGCTCTTAACCTGCCTGGGCAGGTCTCCCCTGTCCGCGCTCTGGCTTATTTCCTTCATGTCTTGACTCGTGCTCTGCGTACTGCGCCATAACCTGATGTAGTCACTGAACCGATATTTTGTGAACAGTTTCTAATGGCAGGTAATACTTTTTCTACCCTTGGAGAGGTGGTAGAGGTGAGATATTAAGCAAATGGACCCTGGTTCAAATCCCAGCCCCATCGCTTTCTAGCGGCACGGCAGTGGGCAGGATACCTAACCTCTTCCTGCTTCAGTGTCCTCATTTAGAACAGGGCTCAGAAGAGCGCTGCCTCATCGGATTGCTGTGCGTGCTGAGGGGTCAGCACTCACGATGCCCCGACAGAGCTTGGCACTGGAAGCATAATGAAAGCCGGCTGCTACGGCGTCCTCTTTGACTGCCTGGCACTCCCTTGGATGGACATGGCGTGATTTATTGAACAAATTCTTTAGCGTTGGATACTCAAGTTACGTTTGTTTGTCACTGTTCAGCTATGCTCGATGATGCCGCTTCAGGGGTATGGCTATGCCCAGGTCCCTGGTCATCTGCACTGAAGGAGGTGGGGGATGGGCCCGGCCCAGCTCTCATGGCTGCTCGGGGTCTACCTCACTCTGCCCGCCTTGGAGCTCTTCAGCATTGAAGTTTCCCATCTCTTCTCCTCTGGGTTTTCCTAGGTGCAGGCAGTGCCTGACTCCCTGGTGTCCTGCTTGGCCCTGCCGCCTGGGCAAATCACATCACTTCTCTTGGCCAAAAGAATGTCAGAGCCTCCAAACCACCTGTCAACTGATTTTTAAAAGATAGTACATTCGTACAATGAAATATTATTTGGCAACAAGAAGGAATGACATGCTGGCATATGCTACAAATACAAAATTATTTGCCAAATGATGGCGAATAAAAGGGGCTAGACACAAAAGGCCATGTAATTATGATGTCCAGAATAGGCAAATTCGTGGAGACAGGAAGTGGCTTAGTGATCACCAGAGGAGGAGCTGGGAATGACTGCGAAGGGGTGCAAGGTGTATTCTGGGGCGTGATAAATGCTATTGTGCAATCTGATTGTGGTGATGATTGCACAAACATGTGAACACACTAAAATCTGCTGAAGTGTCCATTTAAAGAGAGGAATTTTATCTAATAAACAAATAATAAAAGGCAATTGAAAAGCCCTGGGCTCAGGGGCAGGGAGGGAGCCTCCAATGCTTAATATCTGGTTGAATAATCTCTGTACCATGTTCAATCTCGGTACCACGGCCCACGAGGTCCTCCTTTGCCCTCGGTGGACATTAGAATCCCCTGGTGGTGGGCTTCTCTCAGTGGGCACCACCTCCTTCCTGTTGCCACCGCACCTAGGACAAGCCCTGGCATTTAGTAGGAGCTCAAGAAATGTTCGCTGAGCCACAAAAGAAGTCCCTGGCCGACAGCCGCCCGCGAGGTTGCAGGAGGAAAGGTGCAGTATCGCATGTGGCCACTAGGGGTCTCTATGCTCCGCCAAATGGCTGCTCCGGGGTCCCTCCCAATGAGCTAACTCGGAGGAGGAGGGTCTGAATCCCATGCACCCGGGGATAGATGATTACTCCTGTGGGATGCCAGGCCCTGGTTTCCAGGATGTCATCGGTGCCTCCTGCTTTACCCTGCGGTCAGGTCACAGACCCTGGTGAGGACCATCTTCTGAAACTATCCAGCACAATGGCAGTGTGAGAGGGAGGGGGTGCTGTGGTGGGGGAGGGGGAGTTCACAGTGGTCAAACACTTACTCTGTGCTAACCTTTGTGCCAGCTCATTTTCTTTAAATCCCCGCCGCTACAAACTCTGTGAAGCAGACATTGTTTTCTCCATTTTATAAATGAGGAAAGTGACACTCAGAAACGTGATGTGACAGGACCATTGACGGCACCGGGATTCTAACTTGACTCTGCCTGGTTTTAAAGGCTGTGTTCTCATCACTACCCAGGCACTGGGGCCAGGCTCCCAGAGGGACTGACTGTCCCCCTCACGCGCGCACTCACACACGCACACGCACGCGCATGCACGTGCACGCGCATGCACGTACACGCATGCACGCACGCATGCACGCGCGTGCACACATACACATACATGCACGCACATGTACATGCATGCACACACATGCACACACGCATGCACGCGCATGCACACACGCACACACATGCTTGCACGCACGCGCACACACATGCACACACACGTGGGTGCACACACATCAGAGCCCAGGCGGGCTTTGATTCTCTTGGTTCCTCCAATCAGCTCTCTCCTTGAGGGGCCGCAGCTGAGGAGTTGTTATAAGATCAGTTGCTCTGATCTAACCATCTCTTCATTTTCAATTCTCTTCCCTCTGAATATGGTACTTTGCATTAAGGGCTCATGTTCTTGGTTCTTATGAGAACACTGTGCTTTCCTTAAGTGTAGGTTGATTCATGTTTTTTTTTTTTTCCATGTTATTATAAAAGCAATTTGCGCCATGGCAGAAAACACAGAGAAGACAGGAGAATGGAAATTCTCCCTCCTTCCCCACTCCAGGCACGGCCTGAGCTGACCATGGTGGTGGCCTGTCTCAGCATGCCCCTCTCCCACCCCAGAGCCCCTGAACCCTCTGGGAGTCTGAACTGCCTCCATGAGATGGAACTCCTGGGCTTGGAGTCCAAGGCGAGGCCTTTGTTCTGCCCTGCCACTGGGTCCTGTGCTTCCTGTCTTGGGAGGGGCGTGAGGACGACCTCACAGGGCCATTTGCCCTAACTTTCAAGGATTCTGGGCCTGTGGGGAGGGGTGCAAATAGCAGGGAAGACCCAAGGGCTTCTCTCCTGTGGGATAAGTGAATCTGGGACTGGGCTAATAAGAGGGGGCTCCTGGAATAATCTGGAGACCAGCGGAAGCAGGGGTGAGTAAGCTCCCACCCAGCTCCAGTTTTGAACAGACAGACAACCTTCCTGAGGACAGACAGCTGAGCTATAAGGACCTAAGTGTCCTGTTTCCCGATCAGGCTTCACGGGCTTGTAACCTGTGCAGCTGTGCAAGGTCCCAAGATCGGTTTGAGGTTCTTCTGTTGCCCTCCTGAAATTTCTAATAATTTTTGAACAAGGGCCTCATGTTTTCATTTTGCCCTGGGCTCTGCAAATTATGTCGTCAGCCCTGCTCCTGATAATAATACCTATTAGTGGTACAGAGCGTGCTGTATGCCAGTCACTCCTCCATCTCTCACAGCAGCCAGGTGTAAATTGCTCCTCCCGGACTTGGCCAACCCAGCTGATCCTGTTTCCTGAATGCTAGGCACACTGTAGATGCTAACACTCCGACCCACTCACAACAATGCCGGGGGTACTGCTACATTTTGTAGGTGAGGAACTGAGGCTCAGGGAGGTTAAGCAACTTGCCTGCAGTTGCAGAGCTAGTGATGGGCTGGGCTGCTTGAATCCACGCCTGTCACCCCTATTCATCCTGCCGTTGTATGGGGAATCAGCTGAAAGCCCCGGCCCCTTCCTGCCTGGCTAACCAGGGGCGGTCCCAGGAGCTCTGCAGCCCTGGCCTGGTCCAGTCCCCATGCCAGCCAAGGTGAATGAGTGCCCGTCAGTGCCCAGGTGGGTGAAGTGTCCGTTACCATTCCTGCGGCCTCCTGGGACGCTGATAGCAGCTGCACTCTGCCACCTCCTATACTCAGGTGTGCGATCTGCTCCCCAGCTCGGGTGCATAGCTGTGGGGTCGAGAAGTGTCACTTCCCATTTTTCCCAGTACTGAGCTCCCTGTGTTTTCTGGGCTGCAGCTCTGGCTCCAGGGACCCTGGCCCATCAGTGCCCATTATCACTAAGAGGATAGCCCAAGTGGAGGGGGCTGACACCAGGGGACAGCACAGAAAGTTGGCAATGGAGTGGCCAGTCCAACGCTCGGAGACTCACCAGCTCAGTCTCAGCTCCCACATTTGTAAAATGGGGTAAAGAAAGCAGACCCACCACTTAAGATTTCTGGGTCTGGGGGTACACAGTCCTGAGTTCAAGTCCCAGTGCAGCACTTAGCAGCCATATGACCTTGGATGGGTCACAACACTAAAGTTCAGCATCTTCCTCTGTGAAAAGACAGCAAGAACAGTCATCTGGATAAGAACTCAGACCTGACCAACGGACCGGAGTTGAAATCCCAGTCCAGCACCCATTAGTTAGGGGACCTCACACAAGTCATTTCACCTTTCTGAGCCCCAGTTTCATCATCTGCCGAATGGGGACAAGCCCTGTGGCATCTTCATGGGGTTCTAGGCAGACGGAGCCCTTTTCCCAGTGCCTGGCATTTAGTGAGTGCTCAGTAAGCCGTAACTGTGGCTACGACCTCTCAGGGTCACTGTGAGGACCAGACAGAATTGCTGGGACATCACTGGAGCTGGGGCCCCATCTGCATCAGGCCAGGCCACAGAATGGGGAGGCCAAGTGCAGGGCCATCCTCCCGCAGCCAGATTCCCATGCGGAGAGGCCCAAGCCCTGGGAATATGTAGCTGAGGCCTGGAGGAGCTGAGCTGGCCATAAGGCAGGCAACTAAAGGCTTAGGCTGAGGTTCCAGGGGCTGCACTGGGGTGGCTGCTGGCCTTTGACAGGGGTATGAGGACAGCCTATTGAAAGGTGACCGTGAGTGTCAGGTAGGAGAGATGACACCAAGCCCACTTCAGTGTGGGCCACCTCCTCAGCCACTCAACTGCTCCACCTGGGAGGCTCCGGGGTCAGGCCTCCTTCCCCATCACTATATAAACCCTAAGGCTGAGCTCCCCACTTTACTGTGCACACAGGTCCCCAGCAGCTCGTCAAAATGCTGATTCTGACCCAACAACCGGGTGGGGCCTGAGCGTCTGCATTTCTCACCAGCTCCCAGGGGTGACGCTGCTGGGGACCAGACTTTGAGTAGCCAGGATGCAAAACATGATACAAACGTAGGTCATGCAGGTTCATAATGTGGAGTGTTACCCGATCCGCCTTCAGTAGACGGCAAGGGCTTGTCTGGGAGACAATTCTCCCCAGAGGTCAAAGGAAACACCCGCTCCAGGTCAGAGGATCTGATTGGGCTCCTAAGAGCACAGAGACTGGGAGAGGGCAGCTTTCAGCTTGAGGAGAGTGGACAGTGGCTTCCAAACTCCGGGACACACACCAGCTGCATCAGAACTACTTGGGGATTCTGAAAACTCTGGATTCTGAGCCACAAAAAGACAAATGCCGTGGGGTTCCACTGATAGGAGGTATCTAGAGTGGTCAGATCCATAGAGACAGAAAGTGGACTGGGCAGGGAGGGGTGTTGTTTAAGGGGTGGACATCTGCTTCACAGCAATGTGAATTTACTTCAAAATGGTTAAGATGGTACGTTTTATGTTATGTTTTTTACCACAATAATAATAATGATAATAATACCACTTCTGGCCCTGACCCCTGAGATCCTATTTAGGTGCACCCGGAGGAGAGCCTAGGAATCTATTTTTTTAAGTGTCCCCAGGGGATCTGGTGTAGAGCCAGGCTTAGGGACCACTGGCTGGGGAGAGGCTGCACCCTGAACATCTGCTGAGTATGTCTACCTCCCCCGCCCCGGCCTCCACCCCACGAGCCCCAGGCCCTCGCCCCAGCCCAAGACTCCCTCCACCTCGCAGCTGCCCAAATCCCAAGCCCCGCCCTCACTCAGCTGCCACGACCCAGTCCCTGTCGTGTCACAAGGCCTCCCATTGCCCTTGGGACAAAACTGGAAACCAGCACAGCCTCTCAGCGGAGTCAGGGGGTCAGGTGCAGTCAGGGCAGTAGGACAACGACAACAGCAAGGCTTCGGCGCAGCCCGGGCGGGCCCGCAGCACCAGGAGGCAGGGGCATCTCCGCGCTGCGGAGGGCGGCCATGGACCTGGGCCTGGGGCGAAGGCAAGAGGCAAGGGCAGAGGCGCAGTGGGATGGGGCTCCAGGAGGAGGGGCAGGGGGCAAAGGCAGGGAAGGGATGGCCCCTCAAGGGAAGGGAGGGGAGGGGAGGGGAGGAGTGAACTGGAAGAGCAGTTTGAGGTGAGAGTGGGGAGAGGGGAAAGCAGGGAGGAGTAAGAGCCCCTTTCTTCCTGCTGGGGCGGGCTGGTGGGTGGGAGGTGGGGGTGGAGGGCCTCCAGGGCTGGCTTCACCTTGACCTTCCAGAGTCACCTGATCTCCTAAGTGGCTGTCCAGGCCTCAGCTCGGGTTACCAGCCCCAGGCCAGGGTTCTCGCTGCCCTGCATGCTTGTACACTTGGGTGGGGGCATGGGCAAGGTGAGCTGGCTGAGAGGGAGCACAGCTCCTTTGCCCTGAACCCCCAGGGCTCCCCAACTATCTGCTCACACACCTAAGCTCTCAGCCCACTCCCCAAGGGGCTGACTCTGTCCTGTATAACCTGCTCGTGTCCTGCGGCATGTGTTTGTCTACATGTGTGTGTCCCTTCGGGATCGCGTGGCCCACAGTCCCTGTCTTTGCCTGGCTGTGTGTCTGTTGGTGAGTGTCTCTTAAAAGTGAGGGTGCCACAGCACCTTATGGGTTTATGAACGAGACCCCCTCAGATTCTCAGGAGGCCTTGGGACCCTCCAAGGATGAAAGAAGGTTCTGGGGGGCCACAGCAGTAGGGACCCAGCATGAGGGAACTGGGAGAGCTCTAGCCCCACCCCCACCCCAGATGAGGGCACAGCCCAAGTAGAAAGACAGAACCCGCTGTCCAACCACAGGGTGGGGCTGGGCCAGTTTCCCTCCATTCCACTCCGCGCCCCCGTCACCAGCAGCCCTCTCCCAGCATGCATTTCACGCACCACTGTTAGACATCAGAGAAATAGGTCCTCTGGAGCAGGGGGCTCCCTTTTCACACCCCCCCTTCCCTACTAGGGAGGCCTCTTGCCCCTGCATGTGCACAGTTCCTCACCTGGCAGAGGACCCAAGGACCACATGTTCAGGGCCAACACGTGGCCCTAGCAGGAAGGACCTCACAGCCACCTCGGGGCTCACGCAAGGCTTCTGCCTATTGGGAAGGAGATGGGAACAGAGATATCCCTGTGAATGCTGCAAAAGAAATCACATCTTGTAATTGTTGGCAGGAAGGTTAATTGGATGCTGTTGTAAGCTTGTTTCTGGGACAGGAGTGTTAATAGCATTAAAACACCGGGTAACGCCCAGAGCCACACGCAGGAACTATTAGGTCTGGAGTGTCCAAGGTTACGCCGAAAGCACCAGGGAGTGGAACCAGCACTGGACCAAGGGCCCAGCCCCGGCTCGTCACCCAGCTCGGCCACCAGCTCGCTGAGGTCCTACCTCTCTGGACCTTGTAAAACGTGACTGTGTGAAGGCGAGGTTGAGACCTGGGTGGTCTCTGAGCGAGCAGGGGCTGGGGGCCAGCTCCTGGGGCAAGGTTGGAAGTCATACTGGTCCTCCCTCCCCTCCTCACCCACTCTCATAGAGGAGCCTTCTGCCCTCACCCTCCCTGGGTGAGGGAGGGAAGAGGGGTGTCTGAAACCCCAGAGATGTGAGGGCCCATTTGCCCTGTCCTCAGGTCCCTTGGGAGCCCCATGTGCCAGGTGAGAGTCAGCTACAAATGTCAAGGCTCAGAGAAGGTTAGTAACTTGCTCAAGTCACACAGCCAGCTCTGTTCAATTCTAAATTCCAGAACCCAGTCCTGGTTCACAGGAGGCTCATGGTGGGTGCACTGGACTCAGCCTGCCATGTGACCCACAACAGGCACGAAGGTCTTGCTCAGCTGGGCCTGGGAGCCTCGGGGTAATCAAAAGGGCTAAAGCTTCCATAACGTGCCCCTCCAGTTGCTCAAGGGTGAAGGGCTCGGTCCAGGCAGTCAGGGCCAGGAAGGCGTTCAGCTGACAGCCAGCGGATGTCCTTGGCCTTAGTCTGGGGTCTTTGTCTGAAAGTGGGTGTGTAAGTAGGGATGGGGACAGAGGGGATGTGGGTGGGGCTCGGGACCCCCAGGTCACTCTGGCTCAGAATTCAGATTTGTCAGCATATTGGAGGAATGGAGTGGAGCGGGGGGGTACCCTTGGACAACTCGGGTGGGGAGAGGCCTTGTGGGAAGAGAGTGAGAAGGCTGTGATTTGAGGAGGGGGCTGAGCAAAGGCCCGGAGAG
Organism: Lyroderma lyra; assembly: GCA_004026885.1. Lineage (NCBI taxonomy): Eukaryota > Metazoa > Chordata > Mammalia > Chiroptera > Megadermatidae > Lyroderma > Lyroderma lyra. The sequence goes on along the minus strand of PVJL010001174.1, from coordinate 119,410 downwards.
GCTGAAGGACCCAGCATGAGTTGGTGTAGAGCTGACATTGAGTGTGGGGCCACATGGCCCTTCTCCTCCTGCCCCCTCTCTGGAGGGGGGCCGCTTGTCCACCACCCACAGTGGGCAGCCCGGACGTGCCAGGGAAGCAGGAGGGAGGCTGAGTGCCAGAGAAGAGAGCCTCCCAGCGTGACAGCCAGCTCCTGCCCTCCACTTGGTCAGGCTCTTCCCGGCAGGACCCTCCCCCAGGGTGGGCCGAGTCTACGCGGTCCCCTCCCCAGCTCAGAGTCCCGCTAACCCCACCCTGCCACTCAGGTCAGCCCGCAACGATGCGAGCAGGGTCAGGCCCGGGGCTGGGCTCCGGGGCACACGGCAGAGCCAGGGAGACGTGCACCGCGCGGAGGGCGGCTGCAGGCGTGGGGGCTCTGAGTCGGGGGGACCCGGGGCAGAGGAGTCATCCTGGAAAATCCCAGCCCTTCCCCAGGCAGTTTAGAGAACCTGCTCTCCCAGCCTGGGGCCCATCCCTCCCTCCCAGCAACGTGTCCAGGGGCACCTGACTTAAACAGGCTATAAATAGAGGGATGACGGAAGGCTCCGGAAGCCCAAGGGAGGGCAGAGAAAGGGATTCTGATTCTCCCTGGAGGGGCCCAGGGAGACGGCATGGACAAGGCCACATTTCCATGGTGACTCTTCGAGGTTGAACGGGGGTCCCGCCACCCTGACCTGTGGGCAGAGGAATTCTGGGAGGGGGCCTTGCAGCAGGCGCGGCAACGGGGAAGCAGGAAATGGAGCAGGCCGGGGGCTCAGTGGCTGGGCAAAGGCTGCATGGGGTTCTGACAGGTGGGAAACCCAATGGGCAAAGGCCTTGAACGCCAGGGAAAGGGGTCCGGCTCTGGCTCTCAGGAGGAAGCACCCTAGACCGGTTTTCCTCTTTGCTGTCAGGGTAGTTCTGGTTTCGTGATGGGGAGTTAAGAGCAACACACAAGAACAAGTCAAGGGCAATCCCAGGCTGCCTGGGGCACAGTGCCAGAAAGTACATGGCCATCTTCCCCAGTGGAATGGAAGAACGTTATGGCGTGCCAGAGACTGCTACCTCTCCCCCAATATCTGTTCTTCCTGTCTTCTTTGCCATAGAACCCCTGATTTTTAGCTGGGCAAGAACCACTTGAAATGAAGACTACATTTCCCAGGCTCCCTTATAGCTATCTATGGCTATGTGAGTAGGTCATGCCATTGGGGTGCAGGAAGTGTCATTCAAAGGTAGGGGGCTGCCCCTTTCTACCTCTTCCTCCTTTCAGCTGGCTGGAATGGGCCTGTGACTACTGGAGCGGGAGAGGCCATCTTGGCTCACGAGGCAGATGCCACCTGCGAAGGAAAGCCAAGCGATGAGAAGGAAGTGACCTGGATTTGTGGGGGTGGTGCCACGTCAGTCCTGGAGGAGATACCTCCAAATGTTGTTTACGTGGGAGAAAAATATGAGCTTCTATATTATTTAACACACTATTTCTTTGGGTTTTTCCATCTCCTTCAGCTGAACATAATCCTAAATAACACACAGGTCAGAACCGAACGTCCAGAGTCCTTACGCCCAGTTGTTCTGCCACTGAAAGAAATCCATAAACAGAGAAAAGCAAAAGGGCAACCCCAGGGGTATTTATACGTCTTAAGCAATACCAACAGACATGTTACAATTACCTTCCAGGCATCATCCCTTACCCACTGGACACGTTCCAGAATCTTCCTGCCCTGCCGTTTCGACAGGCTGCCGAGAAGTGAGCTGTCTTTGTCAGGGTTAACGTGCGACATCCTGAGAGAGTTTGGCTCCTCGTGCCGAGCAGGAACTCAGGGCCCCACCTCCCGGCCTGGGACCCACGTGCTCACTGAGACCCCAGAAGCTTGAGGAGCAAATACACGAGAGGAACTTGAGCTAACGGCCTTGGCCTTCCCGGGTGGGTCCTTCCTAAGTCCTTTCCCGATGCACAGGGTTGTGTGGCCTTCTCTCTGCCACGACGAAATACTAATCATAGCAACACTTGTCGTTTAATGAAGACCCCGTAGTGTTCAGATCTCAGTGAGAGGACCCGACGCAGGCCCCCGCCCCTGGGCTGGGTGGAAATGGGGGAGCACACAGCCCTTGGCTGAGGACTGAAGGGGGCCTTTCCGGGAACAAGCTTTTTGCGACACGGAGGGAGCGGTCGTTGATGGCCCGGGTGGAGCCCCGCGCGGTCGCAGTCACGGTCACGGTCATGCCCGTGCCACGTACTGGGTACCGAGTGGGCGGGAGTGGTGTCCACAAGGGGAGGCGGCTGGCTGAACGGTTCCCTCCCCCGTAGGTGGCTCAGGCCTATGTCACATGTGGTCAGCCAGGACACACCTGCAGAGGGAGGGCTGCCAGTGGGCCAGCAGGGACGACGCAGGGCTGCCACTAGGCCCAAGCCCTCCGGTCCTCACGGTGACGGGGCGGGGCGCCGCGGCCATTCCCCGTGATCCTGGCAGCTGGGGCAAGGCCCCCTCCTAGCAGGTGGTGCGGCAGGAGCTGGAGCCGAGACACGTGAGGGGACTGGAGCCTGACTGCCCGAGTTTGACGCCAGCCCCACCACCCGCGGGGGGATTCACCCCGGGATTTCAGCCCTCTGAGCCTCGGCTTCCTGGGAAACGGGGAAGCTCACCACAGCTCCCTCCAGGGGCTGTCAGGAGGGGGTGAGTGGACACATGCCAAGTTTTAGGATGGAGCTGGTGCATAAGACAGGCTGGGAGGGTATCAGCTGCTTATTTATTATTATTATTAATTATTATTATTATTATTCAGGTGTTACAAAGGAGAAGCTCAAACTCAACGCGCCCCCTCAGTGCGGGGGGCTTTGGGTGCAGCCTCAGAAAAGCCCTCAGCTCTCACTGGGACCCGTCCCGTCGTGTTCAGGGAGGCCGACGTGTGTGGTGGTTTCCCGCACAGACTCTGGGCCAGCCTGCCTGAGTCTGAACCCAAGCTCTGTGTTTCTGGAACATTCCTTAACCCGCCTGTGCCCTGGTGTTCTCACTTGTGACATAGATTGATGAAAACGCCTCCCTGGGAGGTTTCAATGAGGGAAGGGCGGGGTGAGCTGCACAACAGCCTGGCGTTGGTGATGTGGGGAGACCAGGGACCAGGGCGGTAGACGGAGGGGGTGCCCCAGGCCACCCCCACTGGTGCCCCTGAGGGATCACGCCCAGAAGTGGCCAGAAGCTGGGGTGTGTGTGTGTGTGTGTGTGTGTGTGTGTGTGTGCATCCCGCCCAGCCTTGCAGACCACCCTGGACCTACCTAACCCCTGGGCACTGGGGAGCAGGGACCAGGGACCAGGGTGAGATCCCCTGTCTCGGGCCTCATTTTCCTGCCTCTGCTGGGGTGGGGGACTTCGGGTGGGAGGAGCTGGGTCCTCCCGGCCCAGGCTCTGCTGGCTAAATTTAGGTGCTGGGTTCTGGAAGAGACAAGGGTAATTAAGGGGTGTTGTGTCATTTTTCCAGCTGCCTCTCACGTATTCTGAGCAGCCACATGCCACTTGGGCAGGAGGGAGGAGGCGTGGGTGACACACAGGGGAGGAGTGGAAGGACAGTTGGGGCTGCAGGAGGTGGGGGAATCCACAACCTTCACCCCAGACTCACGGCCTCAAGGATCAGCGTTGCCTGGGCCTGGGTTCGGCCACTGTTGCCTTGGGACCCCGAAGCTGGGGATCACAGGGAGGTGCTTCTCAGCCAAGTGTCCCAAGGGCGTCCTCCCATTAACACCATCCAAAAGTGGAAAGTCCTGAGCTGGAAGCCATGACCCTCTTGTCATTGGAAGCGCTCTGCCCAGGGGGAAATCCGCCAAGTATTAATCATGCCCAATGTGCAATAGGATTGATTGATCTGCCTGCACCCAGCAAGTCCCTCCAGCAGTTCTACAAGGAAGCCATCATCAATCCCATCTCACAGAGGAGGAAACGGAGAAGTTGGCTGCTGAGTGCACAACTGAGACTGTGTGACCGGGCGGGCTGGCTCCAGAACCCGCGGGTGGCTGCAGCTGACCCTGGTCCCCAGTCGCTACCACTCTGTGACCAGAGAAGGGTCACCAAGAAGGCTTTGCCAAAAGGTGAGAAGGGACAGTGTTGCAGGTGGCAGGAACTGAAAGGTAAGCCAGCCCACCCCAAAGTGCACAGGCTGGTGTAGGAGCAAATACGAGGCTTCTGTCTCGGGGTATCACGATGGCTGTCATACCCCTGTATTAAAACCGGAACGGAATTCCCCAAATCAAAACTGGGCAAGGGACTTGAATAGACATTTCTCCAGAGAAGATGTGCACTGGCCAATAAGCACCTGAAAAGATATTCACCGTCATCAGTCATCAGGAGAGAGCAAATCTAAGAGGATGATGGCTAGAATCGAAGCGAAGACCACCGCAAGCGCAGCCCGGCCTGCAGGAACTCAGAACCCCGGGCCCTGCCGGGGGCGGGGGTGCACAATGTACTGCTGTTTTTCCGGGCAGTCCCTCACCCCGGTAAGCCTGGCCTTAGCATATGGCCCGGCAGTCCCATCCCTAGGTACAGACCCAAGGGGGCTGGAAACATGTCCACGAGGAACTGTGCACGAATGTTCACAGCAGCCCACTTCAGAAGAGCCCCGGGGCAACAACGATCCCCGTGACCACCAGGTGCCCCGAATGGGTGAACTAGATGTGGTCCAGCCACCGATGGGACGCTCAGCCTTTAAAACGGATGAAGGATGAGGCAGCACCCCGCGTGCTCCCACATGGTGAACCTTGAAGACATGACGCTCGGTGAAAGAGCCAGGGACATTGCATGATTCCAATTATGTGAAGTATCCAGAACAGGCCAATTTGTAAAACAGAAAGCACGTGAGTGAGCTCCAGGTGCTGGGGGCAAGGGAGGGGGAGGCAACAGCGAGCGCAGTCTCTTGGCGGTGATGTAAAGGTTCTGGAATTCGGGGTGGGAGCTGTGCTTTACAAATACGCTAAACACCCCTGAATTCTACACTTTAAAGGGGTAAACTCTACGGTATGTATGCGAAGAACGTATCAGTAAAGCTGTTATTACAAAGAAAAAACAGATCTGCCTCTAGTATTTGCAATAGCACAAATGGAGACCCGCATACCATATGCCTAAATATTTAAAAATCAGGCAAACAAGCTGTTCCATAAAATATGTTCCCTCCTCTCACCTTGACAAATGCCCCTGCACGGTGGCAGAATGGGAAGTGTGTAGAAGCTGGTTCTGACATGCTTGGAATCCGTGTTCCGTTGATGGACCGGCTGTGTCTGGACAAGTGATCAAATAAAGACACACAGAACTCACAAATTCGGAGCGTTGTCTCCACAGACAGGTTCACGCCTTCATTCCACCCAAGTGGCTGTACTAATGTGTGTTCTCGTAACGGGAGTAACCTAAAAGGACTGGAGAAATAAAATGTAGTTTATTTTATATATATACATAGAAATACATATATAGAAAGATGCATATATTATAGATTTCTATATATATAAATAGATAGAGAAAGATATATATATATATATATAAAATAAATATAGAAAGATAAATTATAGTAAATTTAAAATTTTAAAAATATTTTTCAGAAAGGTAGTTTTCTCCAATGTGCAAAATTATTCATTGAAAGAGAGAGGCAGAATACGAATTAGCGTTAATATCACATTTAAAATCTAATCTACATTTTTTACTAATTTTTTGAGATTTTAATTAAATGTTATTAAACATTTTTGAAAAAATAGCACTATTAGCAGTTCTAGTGTTTCAAGGGCCATCTGTTGGTGATGCGAAGCACTCCAGGCAGTTACTCTAAGCGGATAAAGCGGGTTCGAGAGAGGAGTTGAATTGTTTCAAAAGCTCCCTGGGCCTCCGCGGGCGTCCCGTGAAGCCTGCGTTAATTCACAGGAACCACTGGACGCAAAGATGGGCTCCCCACCCCTAACCTGAGGGTGAGACTGAGGGACAGTGCGGACCTGCCCTGAGTCACCCTTTCTAGTGGCTTACTCTGCCTAAACGCGTCCGCATGCTTGCGACCCGTCTCCACAGCTCCTCTTGGCTGTGGGCTCAGGGTGGACGAGGGGGTGCTCTGTGCCTAGCCCCACCCTGTTCCTCCCTGCCCCTCCACCCCCACACCTCCGAGTGGCACGACCTAGCCCCTCGGCCAGCCCAGGGACCTCCGCCCACCCCCCCACCCCCCC
>PVJL010001174.1:91931-113110 GCA_004026885.1 Lyroderma lyra | reverse complement strand
AGCAGTTCGTGGTACCCCTGCCGCCCCCACCTCATGATCTGGAGAGCTGAGGCCAGAGGCCCTGGTCTGTAGTGAGCCTCTGAGTCCCTCCCTCCCAGGTCCCCTCTGACAGCCCCCCGACTTCCAGCCCTCAGCTCCCCAAGCTCGCAATGTTACACACGACAGCTGAGATTCAGGGAGCCCTGGGCCACCCTGTCTAGCAAGGCCACCCCCTCCCCATACTGTTCTTCGGACAAAGACCAAGCAGTCAAGCCGGTTCCCTTGACCTGAGGGTGTGAGGTAAAGGCGGGTGCTGGAGCCCACAGACCTGGGTCAAACTCCAGCCTCACCACCACCAGCTGCATGGCCTTCCGAGCCTCAGTTTTCCTGGTCGGTAAAGTGGGAACAATTAGGGTTCTACTTCGGTGTTGCTGTGAGGATTAAGTAAGATCATGCTTCATATAGAGCGCATAGTAAGTCTTCAATACGCGGGGAAATAAGTTATAATTAGGAGCTCCCTGGTGGTGTGGTGGCTAAGGCTTCAGCGCTGTCAGTGCTGTGGCCTGGGTTCCATTCCCAGTCAGGGAGCTATCCATGTAAAAAAAAAAAGTTATAATTATTTTCACAACCTGGTATAAACTTGATCCTTACTGTTCACTCAGTCAGTCAGCCAACACGTATATAATAGTGCCACCCAGCACAGGTTCCAATGCCCTAAAGTAGCCTGGAGTGATGGAGACATCACAGACAGATTCTAATCTGCATCGGTGAGGGACACATTTGGTCACAAAGTCCAAAAGCCCCTGAAAACTGTGGCTTAAACGTTTTAGGGCTTCTTCTTCTCACGAACAAGGAATCTAGACATGAGCTGTCCAGGGCTGGTGCTGGTTTCAACCTCATGGTGCCACAACAGCTGCCACACCTCCAGGCATCATGCCGTGGTTCCTGGCAAGAAAAACAGAAGATGGACTCCAAAGGAGCCCTACCAGCCCAGTCTGCCCCAGATTTATTTATATATGTATATATATATACACATTTAAAATTTTCCTGGAAGCTCACACAGTCAACTTCTGTTTGTGCTTCCTTGGTCAGCCATAGACTCAGGGGAAGCTGGGGAATTGGGGCGCATAACTAGCTCAGACGAGGCCTGATCCGTCGTGTGAATGGGGGACAAGGCAACCCCGTGCGGAACTGGAGTGTGGTTCACACCGGAGCGTGGGTATCAGGGGGACAACCAGCAGCGAGGGCCACAGTCGCAGCATGGCAGGGCCTGGAGTTCACCCTCTCGCCTCTGGGTTCTAAGGCATCAGGGTTTAGAGAGGGAGGGGCTCGCGGAGCAGGGGAGACTGGAACCCAGGCCTTCCGATGCCACAGGCGACACTTTCTACCCCAACAACGTGATGGGAGTTCTTCACTGGCGAGAGGACTCAGGAGGACTCAGGGGCTGGGGACCCCCAAGGCTCCAGCACCCAGCATCCTTCAGGAGGAGGGGAGACGTTGGCCATAAGGGAGGTGAAGGAGGCCTTCCCTGCTGTCATCAACCCCCAGGGGCAGAGCCAGCTTCTCGGGGTGGCTAGCTGGCAGGCCGCCAATTACCCTGTCACCCACTCTCTTCCGAGAGAGACAGCCATGTAATCTGCCCGTCAGCTGAAGAGGGGGCAGCCCCTGTCCTCCACCCCCCGACTGAGGCTGACACTTGAAAGACAGGGGGTGGCAGGGCAGCCGGTGAAGGAGGGGGTCCGGGGCCAGCTGGAGGGCAGATGGACCAGTGAGAGAAAGCAGGGGGGCCTGGGCCCGAGCGAGGATGCCAGGTGCCACAGCACTGTCAGGATGGGTAAACTGAGGCAGGACCAAGGCTAGACCCCTGCCCATGGAGAGAGGGAGCTCACAGGTAGGACTTCTTTTGTGGATGGGTCTCCAGGCTGCCTGGGAGATGTCCCTGAGAGATCCTGGTGGGGGATGCCTAATCCCAGGACGGGGTACCAAGGGTGGGGAATGCTTCAAGTGGGATATTGAAGGGACACAGGTGATCTTGGAAGTAAACAGGGAGGGAAAGGCATCCCAGGTGAGGGGACAGTGTGAGCGCAGGCAAAAGGACCTGCTAGCACATCAGGGTCAGTTCTGCTGCGACTTCCAGTGAGGGGCAGCGAGAGGCACGGGGTGGGAGCCCCTGAGGCAGTGCCTGCTGCGGGTGGGTGCTTTGCACTGTCCACGGGGGACAATGAATTCTGTGAACTCGTCCTCCCTCACTGCTGAGGATCACCACGACGGCCACCTTCGAAGCACTCCCCTTGGGAAGCTCTGCACTGACGCCAGCTCCTAGTCCACCCTTCAGAGCAGTGTTGGAACTCTTTTTTCTGGCATGGCCATCAGAGCTGTCGTCATCCCCAAAATCTGACAATTAAGTTCACGAACTGGCCACCGTGCACTCACGTTGGCAGCGCTGTACAATCAACTCGGTGAGGTATCATAACCTTGGCAAGGTCATTCCAGGAAAAGAGTTCCAGAATTGCCTTGAAGGGTGGACTAGGCGCTGGCGTCAGTGCAGAGCTTCCCAAGGGGAGTGCTTCCAAGGTGACCGTGGTGATACTCAGCAGTGAGGTGTGGAGCACTTTTTCTAGGAGGAGTTCGTGGAATTCATTGTCCGACTCGTTCAGGAAACCCTCCAGCAACCACAGGGGCCTCTTCCTGTTCTCACCTTGCAGGTGAAGAGGCTGAGGCTCAGAAGTCACACCGTGAGCAGCTGACAGCACAGGGACCGGAACTCAGAGTCCCTACCCTTGGCCCCGACATGGTCCCCTTCCTGCAGCTGGCAGGGTGGGCGAGGAGCCCAAACGAGCCTGGAGTTTGAAAATGGAGAGGCCTTGAAGGACAACATGGTCCCAGTCATGATAACAAGTTCTCTCCCTAAGGCCACTCCCACGCACACGCACACGCACACCCACACGCACACGCACACGCACACGCACACGCACACGCACACCCTTTATTTCAAACCCACACCCTTGACAGGGGCCTGGAGTGGTGGTTAAAGACATGGCATCCAGCTTCACACTACATGAGTTCAAACCCCGCCGCTCCCACATACCAGGAGTGAGCCCCGGGGCAGATCACTCAGACTTCCTGTCCCGTGGTTTCCTCTGGGACTCACCACGAGAGCACCGACCTCACAGCTCGGATGTGGGGATCGGGACAATCACATAAAAAGTCTTGTAACACTGCCAGAATGGCAGCGCACACTCAGTCAGGGCCGGCTACTGCCACCAGAGCACTACGTCTTGTGATCACATGTGGTTTTGCTTCACGGGTCTTGTCCCCACCTGCTGCACGGGAGCTCCTGAAGCCTCGGACCCCGTCACTCATTGGATTCATCCCCTGGGCCTGCCTTCATGAAGTTGCACAACCTGGGTGCCTTACGATGACAGAAGTGTGTTGTCTCACAGTTCTGGAAGCCGGAAGTCCAAAGTCAAGGTGTCAGCGGGGCCTTGTGCCCTCTGACACCTGTGGGACTCTGGCCCCTTGCTCCTCCTGAGCTCCTGGTGGGGGTCGGCGTCATAGCTGCACCTGCATCCCTGCCTCTGTCGCCACGTGGTGCTCCTCGCTGGTGTCTGTGTCTTCACGTGGCTGTCCTCCCTCATCCTGTAAGGACACCAGTCGCATTGGGATCAATGGCCACCTACTTTAGTGTGACACCGTCTTAACTCAATTACATCTGCAATGACCCTATTTCCAAACAAGGTCACATTCCGAAGTAGTTCTGGGGATTATACTTGAACATAACTCCTGCGTGGACAGGTGGGACCCAGAACTCTCATCTGACCCAAGAGAAATCTGTGCGATAGACAATAAAAATGAATCAATGAGGTCTTCTGGTTGTGAGCCCCCGGGGGCCAGACTCAGTGTCCCCATGTCTGGGTTCCAGCCTGCTCCCCAGAAGGGCCTGTGGGTGGATTTTAATTTGGATGCGTCTTGGGGAATGTGCCAGCCAGTTGGCTGACCAAGCCACACGTGAGTGGAGTCCTCTGGGGCCAGGAGCGGCGGGGTGGGCTGGGGAGGGGTTCCCACCCCCCAGAGGGGCAGGCCTGATTGCTGAGCTCAGAAAAGCTGACAGCGTGATCAGCATTGCTGCCACTCAGCACAGATGGGGCCATCCCCGGGGGAGAAGTCACAGGCAGCCGGGGGTGACTGATGTCTCGGTGTCACTGCTAATCTGGGGGCCCAGGCTGCCTGTGTGTCAGGCAGTGACTCCCAGTGGGGAATGGAGCAGGTCCTGGCTACGGGGGCCTGATGCTGAGTCAGGGGACAGTGAGGTCCCCTTGGCTGGGTGAAGGCGGGGGCACACCGGGCTCTGCAGTACCCAGCTCCCAGGTCCCTGGCCTAGCACCCTGGAGTCCTGGCTTCCACCCCTCCAGCTGTTTTCTACAAAACTCCAGCATCGATGGCCAGCCCAGCCGAGCTCAGAGGCCTGCAAGGAAAGAAGGACCAGGGCAGCAGCCGTAAAGGTCAGCAGCCCTGGGGACCAGGAACGTCCATGATGCAAATGTGGAATTTACACTCCCTGTGCCTGCCGGCCAGCCTGCCTGCCTGTGTGCTAGCCAGCAGCCTGGGCAGCCTGGGCACGGCACATGCCCTGGGCACTGTCCGGAACTGGGTAGTCCAGGACGCCCCTCTGCAGGCATCTCCCCAAGGAGGGTCCTGGGGTGTGCATGGGGGGAGGGGCCTGGGGGGGACCTGGGTGCAACCTGTCCTGAGTGAACCAGGCTGTCATCTTGGGATTTCCCCCATCCGCTCTCCTCGCTCCCAGGGGCCAGACGCGGGAAGAAGAACTGGACACCAAACAGCCCTCTCTTCTATTTATCTAGCTTCATCCAGGTGCTTTCCAGGGCCAAGTTCATCCGTGAGACTTGACTGATCATCCCAGGCAGGATCCCAGGGCCCTGCTGTGGGCCGGGGGCTTTGCTTTAATCCTCCTAACAGTGCTGCCATCATCGTCCTGCTGTCCTCGGAGAAGAGACAGAGGTTCGGAGCGGAAAGGCCCCTGACCAATCACACACCCGTAGAGTGCCGGAGCTGGGACTCAAACCCGCGTCTCCAGCATCCCCGACAGTGCAGGGAGCAGGACTCTCGCCTTTACAGCCTCTGCTGTTCCTGGCCACCTTCCCTCAAATTGCTTAACCCAGGAGACCTGGAAGTATCCCTCCCCACCTTGCACTGGCGCTGAGGGTCTGTGCGCATGCGTGCGTGCATGCGTGCGTGTGTCCCACGCAGCTGCGCAGTGTGGGGTACTATGTAGTGAGCAGTGGGCCATGAATCCAGGACCAGGTCTTCGCCTGGCTTTCGGAATGACCTCAAGACCTTCCCCTCGCCCCTGGTGGTCTCAGGGCATGGGTCAGGGGTCTTTCTCAGACGGGGGCCCTTGCCACTCTCTGTGTCTGGAAACCCCAGGGCTGAGTCGACCTCCTCTCTTTGGCTCCCCCAGGTCCTACCTGCCCCCCAGCAACTGGTGCAGAACTTGACACCCCGTGGGTGCTTGATACAGCTCATCCTTGGCTGAGTGACAACCCTGCCATTCTGAATCCCTGGGGAAACCGTCCCCGGCCTCCTCAGAGGCTTTGCGGGCTCAGTCTGCATTTGCAAACTTTCTCCCTTCCATTCTCTCTCCCTCCCTTCTCCCTCTCTTATACAATCACACACACACACACACACACACACACACACACACACTCACGCACACACACGCACACCCTGCCTGGGGAGCCCTTTTCCACTCTCCATCATGTCACTTTATGTCACAGTCGGCTCCTGGACCATCAGAGCCTTTAATCCTATTGACATTTGGTTAACGAGTTTCTGCTGCTGTTGACAGAACCTCCTGCCCCACCCGTGCTGGACAGGCCTGGATCAGAGTTCAGTTGTTGGGCCACTTGGGGCCTGGGGGGAGGGGAGCAAGGAGAAAAGGCCTTAGAAGCAAAGGCCTCACCATCTCCCCAGGGGGACAGTAGAAAGGGGAACGGCCCTCCTGGCAGCTGGAGTCTCTTCAGCCTCCCTCGGGACAGTGACCAGCCCTGGAAGAGCTGGCAGAGCTGGCAGTTCTAGGAGGCACTTCACAGTTTGCAGGAGGCCCTGGTGGACACGGTGAGGTGGACACGGACTCGGCTCAGTGCCCTCGTGCCCCCACCTCTGGACTTGTCAGGGGGAACTCGGACACGCTCACCAGTTGGTTGGTGGTGGTGGTGACAGAGAGACCTGGGGACCTGGACTCAGAGGGCAGAGGGCAGGGAGCAGCGCTCGGGAAGGGTGAGGCCTGGGGGAGCAGCCTGCAGAAGCCGCTGCCGGGAAACGGGCCCCTGTGAGTGCCAAGGGAGTTGGTGCTGACTGCGCTGTTGGAGGAAGTCACCCTGCAGCACTCAGGACCAGTGGGGCCCATCTCCCACTGAGCCTCTGCCCTGGGAGGGCAGAGCTGGGGCCCGGGGAGTCCCCGTTCCCAGGCAGGGCTGTGGGGGACCAAGGAGTCATCCATCGCCCATTCCTGGGAAGCAGTATTCCTGGCTGGGCCCAGAACTCGGTGGGGGCTGGGGAGGGTGGGGAGGGGGCGGTCCCAGGCCTGGGGGATCTTGCAGCCCCTCACCGCCAGGCAGCCTGGAATGAGGAAGGAGCACGGGCTGCAGGCAGACAAACGGGTTCAGAGCTCCACGCTGCCTCTGCAAAGCTGAGTACCCAACTCCTCTGGGCCTCAGTTTCCTCCTGTCTGGAGCAGGACAAATTCTATCTGCTTCTAATGGTTCTCTGTGAGAAATGAGCATCATGTCACATGGAACGTACGAGGGCTGTCTGAAAGAAAACGTCCAGCCACAAAAGCCTCTATTCTGCTATTACCTGGCTGGATACTTTCCAGACAGCCCCACACGCCTCCTGCTCAGGAAATAGCCCCCCACAGAATTGCTGTTTTAACATCCCTAACCGCACCGACACACCATCACTCGAATATCAGGTTGGCAAAGCACAGAGTTCGACGAAACTCTACGCAGGCAGAACGGTGGCAGCACAGACAAATGCAGCCGTGGCCCGTGGGGGTATAGCATGGCGCCGCTTTGGGGAGGGCAGCTGGACCCTCTCCATCCCCTTCCAGCTGCACGTAGACATGTCCAATGGCGTCGTCCCCCGCGTGGGAATTTCCCTGTAGGTTCGTTGGCACGCACTACAAGTGGCATACGTACAAGCTTATTTACTGCAGCATTTCAGTGTAGTCGCCAAGACTAGAAACAAGCTAAATGTTTGGAGTAGAGGATCGGTTACATAATTGTGGTCCCTCCATACAATGGTGTGATCTGCAGCCATAAAATAAGGATGAGGAACTGTTTTCCAACCGACACAGAACAATAACCAAGATACATTTTTAAGGGAAGAAAGCCAGGTGCACAGCAGGACGTGTGCACATTTTGAAAGGATAACAGATGAGAACACCCGGGAAGGGGACGGTTTGCGCACAGCGTGTCCCCGGAGGGACACGAGACGTGACCACGATCTCCGCTCTGGAGAGGGGCCTGGGCGGCCCGCGGCAGAGTGGAGGAACGACTTTCATTCCGTGTCCCTTTTTGAATGTTGAATTTTGAATCACATGAATTCATGGCCCCTTCAACCCATAAATGCAAATGATTTTTAAAACGTCCATGTTTTTCTTGTATGAGAGCCTCCTGGCTGAGATGAGCTTTGGACGTGCTTTGGTTCTGTTTCCAGGGATGAGAGCGGTGAGTGGGGAGCCTCAGAAGCTGGGCTGGGGGTCTGGGCAGTGAGGTGGGACCCCCATCCCGAGACCTCAACTCCCCCCACCTCGGCTCCTGCCCAGTCACGGCCCCCACACCAGGGTGCAGTCCTCGGGAATAGCTTCTGCCCACATCCCGCTGATGTGGCTCAGAGTGGGCGAGCTGCGGGGGGACTGGTGGGTGTGAACAGCGCAGAGGGTCCTGGGAGTCAGGTGACCACTGCCTGAAGGACTGACCATTCTATGTCCCCCCAACAGCCACTGTCACACGTCCACCAGCTCCGCGGGGAATTCTGGTCTCTGGCCCCAAGATATTCAGAACCCAACCAGCGGAAGGCTCCCCACTCTCACCGAGCGCCTGCTGGACACCTGTGTTAGGTGCTTGCAACGGGACAGGCCCAGGGTAACCAGGACTGCCATCTCACCTGCCCACACTCCCTGGGGTTGGGGGTCCATGCTGGCACCTGCCCCAGGGCAAGTGGGTACCTGGGGCTGGCCCTGTCTCCAGCGTCCCTGACTGCTGGGATCTGGGCAGCCCTGATGCCAGAGCGCCTGCAGTCCCTGGGTGTGGCAGCACCGCAGACACTCACACGGGGCGGGCCACAGAGCTCCGCTGCCAGGAGACCGTCTCCCTGGATCCTGGCTCGGTGGCGGCAGAGCTGTGGGGGAGGGAGGGTGCCGCCCACCCTGCCTGGAGCGGGGGAGGGTTGGTGCTGGGCTCCCAGAGCAGCGAGGGCCCTCCCCCACCAGACTGGTCACTGGGGCTGCCTGGGGTACAGACACCCCTTCCTGGCCCTGCCCTCAGTGGCGGGACCGGAGCAGAGAGGCGCTGAAGGACAAAGGCCTCGGGTGACAGCTTTTCTTGTGTTGCCAATGCCTGAGGTCTTTGCTGGGTTTCACAGATGGAAGAGGGTCTCCCTACACCTGTCACAACAGGTGGTGATAGGCCTGCTGTGTCCCAGGACCTGCCCGTACACTGTCCCTACACCTCATGAGAAGCTGAGGTGAATATTCCCATTTTGCAGAAACTGAGGTTCAGAGAGGTGTTGACCTGCCCCGAAGTCACACACCTGCCCACAAAGCCCCTGGTCTCTTTTCTGTCTCCCCACCCGCTGCTCCTCCCCTCCACAGGTGCTCCTGTGGCCTGGGTCAGCTCACAGGCCAGGCGGCACTGGAGCCGGGCAGGAAGCTCCCCGGGAATGAGTGCTCCAGGAAGTGGGCACAGCCCACGCGAAAGCACAGAAGCGGGCCACTCGGGAAGCGGGCCACTCGGGAAGCGGGCCACTCGGGAAGCGGGCCACTCGGGAAGCGGGAGATGTGAGCCCCGTCTGGACAGTGTGCAGGACAAGCTCAGTGAACAAAGGGTGGCCGGAAGGCTGGTCAGGAGGGACAGGGTCTGAATGCCAGGACAGAAGCCAATCCAGGGAGCATCGGGGTACCACTTGTGGTTCCTGACCGGGGCTGGGGGGACAAGCGTGATGGGAAGGGTCTTTCCAGAAGATTCCCAGAGTAGATGAGCAGGGCGGCAGTGGGGCTCCAACTCAGGCAGGGAGGCTCTGAGCGGCTGCAGTGACCAGCAGACCTGGGTAGTTGAAAGCGAGGCTTCTGGAGTGAGGACGTGTCCCTGAAGCCCAGCTGTGCTGCTTCCCAGCTGTGTGACCTGGGGCCGGTTACTCGGCCCCTCTGGGCCCAAGGCATCTCATCTATTAAATGAGGATGATAATACACCTCACAGGGCTGTTGTGAAACGAGGTGAGCTAACACATGTCCAGCACTTAGAGCAGCGCCTGCTGAACATCGTGAACACTAAGTCTTAGCTGTTGTTCCTTATGATTACTGCCACCTTGAGACTCGGCCCTCAGTACGTGACATGTTGGTTTTGTGCTCCTGCTCTTGGAAGGGAAGCAAATGGGAAGACATGAAACCCAGTGGGAAAGGAGGAGTTGCCCTCACTGCAGACCCGGTGTCCCGGCCCAGATCTAGGTGGCCCTCACTGTTTTCAGGCCCCTGGTTAGGTGACCAGAGAGGGAAGGACTGGCCCTGGTGGCTGGGTTCCTGCCACACCCTGTCCTTGTCCCAGTTCCAGGTGAACAGGGGGGATTTCGTATCAGTTTCCCTGGGCAGGGATCACTATGCCCACTTATCAAGGCTCCGAGTCAGTCTCCAGGGTCCCCTCTGCCCAGCCCAGGAATGGGGTGCAGGGGAGGCACACCCAGGAGGCTCTGATGAGCCATGTGAAGACCACAGAAGCTGCCTCAGAATCCTGGTCGGGAGGACAGGGGCAAGGTGGGCCTGGAGTGACAGCAGCAGGAGCCGCGCGTAGGTGCGTGTGCGCGCGCGAGAGAGCATGTGTGTGTGTGTGCGCGAGCATGTGTGTGCGTGTGTGCATACATGTGTGCGCGCGTGAGCATGTGTATGCATGTGTGCATACGCGTGTGTGCGCGCACGAGCGCGTGTGTGTGCATGTGTGAACACGCGTGTGTGAGCACGCATGTATGCATGTGTGTGCATGTGTGCGCATGCGCAAGCACGTGTGTGCATGTGTGTGTGTGTGCGCGCGCGCGCGTGTGTGTGAGGTCAGCCCTTTGTGACGGTTGCTGGGGTGAGCAATGTGCTCGGAGCCATTTGGCGGTAATAACTCTAATCTGCTCATTAGTACTCCTGGGCTGACGGGTGACTCAGGCCCGAGCTGCCAAGGGTCCCTGCCTTCGTAACCCCCATTCCAGCCCCCTCCTGTTCACATCTGTGCAACAGCTGGGCTCAGGGGCACCATCTGCATCCCCTGGGAGTCAGTAGGTCAGGCTCCGCAGAGGGTGCACCCTGGGGGCAGGCACCCTGGGAGGACAGGGTGGAACTAAGGTACACCTGGCCTGGAGTGAGGGTGCTCTGAGACTCCCTCTGCCCCCCACAAATGGGACGGGGGTTCAGGCTGGGAACTCGGGAGGCCTGGGGTCCCTGTCTGGCCTGCAACAGAGGTTAGATGACTTGTCTCCCTGAAACTTGAGCCTCGGGGTCTCCAACCACGTGATGGCATGGCTGCCTGGCTCCCCCACTGTGTCCCCAACCAACCGGATCGAGTGGGGACGGTGTTTTACAACATGAGGCCTGCGGCTGCTGTGTGTATTGGGTCCGCTGACTGAACTGCTGACTTCTCTGGGGACAGTGGAGAGGAACGAGGAGCAGAGGCACTGCCTCCCAGCACTTTGTAGCTCCACCTACCCCCAGGCTGCCCATTCATTTTGGGGTCCTCGTCCCCTCTCTCCCACCCATGCCTGGATCAGAGGACATTATTGTGAGTATCCATCATGCACATCTGGATGGCTTTAGGCCAGGTGGTCTCCCAGGTGGGCGGTCCTCCTCCTACCCAGTCCGCAGGTGAGCGACCTGAGGCACGAAGGGTTTCTTACAGAAGGTCACCTGGCTAGCAGGTGGCACTGCTGGGGCCGAGGCACACTGAAGCTGTCTCACAGAGCCATGGAGCCACATGTGGTCCCCGTGCAGGTTCCAGGATGGGGGGCTCCCCTTCTGCAGAGGGAATTCTCTGGGCTGGGAAACCCGCCTGTCTCATTTGACTTTGTACCCACGTGGCATGGACTGGGTGCTCAGCAATCGGGCGCACGAGGGAATCAGCGGGCAAAGCGCTTCGGGCAGAACTGCTGTGGCCGAAGACAAGGGCCCCCTTGGAAAACGGCTGATGAGCTTCTCTCCGTGCCTCTCACTTTCAGACAGAAAACCTGATGTCAAGAGAGGGAAGAGACTGGCCGGGGGTTGGTGGCAGAGTCAAGACTAGAATCCATATGGCAGACTACCCCCGGGAGAGAGGTGGAGACACCAGGAGCCGGGGAGCTCCCCTTTCCGAGGGGGCGATGGCCACGGCCTGCCGGCCCAGAGCCTGAGGAGGAAGCCTGGAGACCCAGCCCGGGCCGCGCGGCCCGAGCACCTACGCGCTCGGGTGCATCCTACACTGGGCTCCGTGGGCTCCCGCCAGCCACACCCTGCACGGTGCTCTCGATGACTCCTCCAGGGACAGTCCATGTGTGTGTAGTTCAGGGCCACCTCATTCCCCACTGTTGACACACCTGACTCCCTTATTCCATCAGCAAACATCGGGCCTGGAGAGACAGTCTAATTGGCTGGCAGTGTCCTACTCCCAGCTCCCCTCCTTGCCTAAACAGACAGCCCTGTTTGTCCTGTCTGCCAGCCTCCAGGACCTCACTGTCCCTGCCTCGTCGACAACTCACCCTCCTCTCGCTCCCTGTCAGCTGGAGAGGCCCCTGGAAAACTTTTAGGACAATGCCTAACCCCTACCCAAGCAAGGGTACCTCTACTTTTACAGATGAAACAGTCCGAGAAGGGATTGGGTGGCCAAGGTCACAGCAGGAGGGCAAACCCCGCCTCCACTCACTCGCTGGGGTTTGAGCGTGGCCCCTGTGTCTGTCTGCGCTCCTCCTTTTGCCAAGAAAGCCCTTCCTCAGGGAAGCCTCAGCCCACGGCATGAACGGCAGCCTCACCTGCACCCCCACACCCCCCACAGCTGCCTCCAGTGGAGCCCGTAAGACCCGCTACCGTCTTCATCACCCTGTGAGCTCCTGAAGGTCAAGACCTGAGCTGATCCATCTCGGGGGGCCCCAGGTCCCAGCCCAGGGCGCCCAGAGTGAGGCCCTGTATGGGGTTGGCCAGAACAGATCTCCCTCCTGACCCAGCCCAGCCCATCCTTGGCCCCTCAAATCCCTGCGCCAGCTCCCTTGGGCCAGGAATATTCTGGGAGGCCTTTTGTCTGCCCCCGACAGTTGTTCCAGGATCCCAGGGGGCTTTTACGATCATGGTTTCCCTTGTTTCCCCACGCCGGGGCCCAGCCTGGGCAGAGCCTTCTCAGCTCCGGTGGGTGAGACAGGGGCAGGCTGTAAACAACTCTACGGAGCACTGGCTGTGCCACCAGGGCCTGGCACTGGTCCAGGCCGTGCCGGGGGAGCTAAAAGAAGACATGGCTGGCTCCCACGCACCCACTATGGAAAGGAGAAGGTGGACTAGAAACGGTTCCAGATTTTTGTAGCAACACGTGCACATAGGAGGGGCCCAAAGAGAACCTGGGGGATGGGAGGGGCTGTAAATCAATAAGGGACCTCCAGAGAGGAGCTGGGGTACCTGCTGGCAGTTTAGTTTAAAAGCCACCAAAATTTATTGAGCACCTACTATGTGGCAGGCAGTGCTGTGGCGCTGGGGGTGTATCACAGTGAGCAAAACAGGCTCTAAACGCTCTGGGGAACAAGAAAAGCAGAGCAGGGTGAGCGGGCGTGGCCTCATCCATCACTCGTAAGGTACTGTAGAAGGATGGGACCTTGGAGAGCTTTCCAGCCACTTGACAGATGTGGAAACTGAGGCCCCGGATGGTCAAGGATTTGCCTGAGATCGCACAGGGAGTCAGGGCAGAGGCAAACCCCCAAGGCCTTGCATTGGGGTTCAGAGGTGAGATTGACCTCAATGTGGCCCACGTGGGGCCTCATTTCCATGGCCCTCGTCGGGGGCTGGAAGAGGGCAGAGCTTCTCTTCTCTGCCCCTTAGGGGAGGGGCACAAGGGCCCCAGGGCACACAGTAGTGGCAGAGGCTCATGGGTAAATCCAGGCTCCTACGTCACTCAGCGGTGGGTTCCCATGGCCAGCCTCCTCCATCCCACCACCCGTGGGCAACTCTGTCTCCGTGCTCCTGAATGGCTTGTCCAGGACCAGAAACGATGCCTCGTTACTACCCGGGGAAGCAGCCAGCTGAGGCCACCGGGATGGTCTGGCTCCTGAAAGCTCTCCCGACCACACCGCAGCCCAGAGCAGTGCTAGGAACCGAGTGACATGCTTCCCCGGCGTCAACAGCCTGGCTGCTGCAGGGTCCGACTGCTGGCGCTGACATTTCGGAGGCTCGCGCTCTGCTAAATGAACATTAGGCGCAGATTACTTAGCCACTGAAATCTGTGGCCGCCTCCTACATGCTGTGTGATGAGCTTTTATTGTCACTTCCCTCTTGTGCTGCCTCCCAGGGCCCTGAGGTAGCTTGTTTGTCCAGAGCCAGGAGGCTACCAGGTAGAGGGGCAGGGCAGGGCAGGGCAGAGCCCCGGCTGGGAGCCATTGCCCGGCTGTGTTACCTTGAGCACCAGGCTTGCCCTTTCTGGTCTCACCTGGAAATAGCAACAACCCTGTCCAGCAGCCCCCTCCCCAGTCTGCTCCTGGGTGCAGTCCCAGACTTCCATCAAAGCAACCTATTCTTGTGTCACTAGCCAGCCCTACCCCAACCCCCGACCCACACTATTTGTCACCCAGCCCTCCCGAACCTCTTCCCAGAGCTTCTTAGAATTCTTTCTCCAGTGCTACCCCTCCCTTTTCTGAGCTCCCAGCACACCTTGTGCAGGCCCACTCTGGACAGTGTCCTGGACCCCTGTGTGTGTGGGTGCTCTATGGGACTGGGGTTGGGTCTCCTTATCTATTGGATGCATAGGCCTGGGACGTACTTGATCTCTATAGGTGGTCATTCAGTCATTCAACAAACAGCTTTTGAGGCAAACTGTGTACCCTGCTCCATGCGGGATCGTAGGACACAGATAGTAGAGGCTCATAGAGCTCCCAATCTCATGAGGAGAGACACAAGTACGTAGCAGGTGAGTAGTGCCCTGGTGGGGGAAGCCCAGGCAGCAGCAGGAGCACACATCAGGGCTACCTGACCCGGGGAAAACCAGGAAAGGCTTCCTGGAGGAAGCAACCTTTAACCCAGGACTTGAAGGATAAATAGGAGTTCGCCAGGTGCGGCAGATTTCCAGGAAGGGGAGCAGCCCAGGCAGAGGTCAGGCGTGTGGATGAAGCACGGTGCATTCTGGGAACTCACTAGTTGGCCTGGCCTCTGTGTCCTCCCTTTGGACGGGCCCTTTCTGCCCCTCACATAAAAGAAGAAGAGATCATTCTATCTCATTGGGACAGCTTCCCAAACCCCTACCCCTGCCTGGAAAGGCCAGGGGACTCCCGGGGGCTGGCCTGTTGCCCCATGCCCCCGATCCGCCAGTCATTTCGCCGCCCTGAGCCTCAGCTGCCTCATCTGTTAAACGGGGCGGGGCACTCAGGCTCACGTGAGGCCTCATGCTATTACGGAGGAGCGGGGGGCAGGCCCAGGTCTTCCGCTGCCCAGCCATGGGGCACAAGCTGGACTGGGGCCTGGGTCCAAAGGGGTGGGATGGGGGGAGACCCTGGATGCTAGCGCCCACCGGTGTGAGCCCAGGCCACGGACCCGTGTCCCACCTCAGGAGTCTGTCTTCCTGGGGCCCCCTCCCTCCCAGCCACTCTGGATGGGGATAAAAAAAGAAAAGACAGAAATGGTCCTCCCACCACCCGGCAGGCGTGCCCACGGTGAGAAGAGCTTCCTGCTGAGCGTGCTCTTCGTGGGGCCTCTGCTCCCCCCACGTACCTGCCGTGATCTTCCCCAGCCTGGGACTACAGGGGAGGGGGTGGAGAAGACACCCCTCACGGTGGGGCTGGGGACTCAGAGCCTAGGTATGGGGGCACGGGAGACGGAGGAGTGGGGGGGAGCCCTAGGACCAGCTTCAGGCAGGTCATTCTTCCCTTTCTGGTTTATAGGGAGCATGTGGGGTGCGGGTGAGGCCTAGAGTGGAGCCCACAGCCAGCAGTCACGCTGGGCCCCCATGCAGGGCTCAACATGCTCATGGAGTCAGACTGGCAGAGTCCGGGAGGAGTATCAGAAATGGCCTCAACCGATAAGGTGACAACCGAGGCCCAGAGAGGGGCCTGGGCTTCCCCCGAGGTAACACAGCAAGGGAGAGGAGGCGGTCAGGACTGGGACTCGGGCTCGGAGTCCAGTCCCGGGTCTGGGAGCAGCGGTGCGGACGGCAAGCAGCATCCCCTCGAGGACGAGCGGCTGCCCGGTCAGGGTCCTCCGACACGCTGCACAGGCTTGTCCTCGGTGGCTGGACCCCTGCCAGCCAACTGGGGTGCAGTGGCAGAGAGAAGAGGCATTCTTGCCTGGGTCTCCCGGGAAGCCAGGCGTCCAGGTCTTTTGACATTCCAGAATTGCAGAAATGCTGGCCAGAACCTTCTGGATCACCTATGCACGAGGGGACGGAGGCCCAGAGAAGGGCAGACTGGCCCAGAGCCCAGAGCCCAGTGAGTGACCGACGTGCATCTTCCGACTCGCAGGCCCGGCACTTGCGGGTGGCCCCGTGGTGCGGATGCCGGCTAAGGGACCTGTGTTCAAATCCCTGCTCTGCCACTCACTGGCTACAGGACCTCACCTCACTCCCCGGCTCTCCGAGCCTCAGCTTCTTCATCTGTGAACTGGGGACAGCAAAACTGCCCACACAGGGTGTCACAAGGATTTAACGCAATCGTGTGAGCACCACCGCGGTAGACTGTCCCCTCATCACTCTGCCAAGCTACTTCTGGCTTGACATCACTCGGGGTTGAAGAAAGGGGTGACTCCTCTAATTCCATAGTCCCCTAAAGGGACGTGGAGGAGTCTGGCTGTTGCGGAGGGAGGCAGCCCCTCCCTTAGAAAGAAAGGCTGTGCACCCTTCGGCGAGTCCCGTGCCCTTTCTGTTCAGTTTCTTCCCACAGTAAAGGAAGGGCACTGCTAAGTGATGAGTGAGGTCCCCCCAGCTCCAGGAACTGCTCCTGGACCCTGTGCCATGCCCTGCCCGAGGGCACTGACCCTTCCCCTCTGGGGTACCCAGAGTGGGGAGTCAAGGGCAGAGCTGGACACGAGGAGTGGAAACGGGGTCGCAGCCAGTCTCTGCGCGGCTCCCGGGAGCCTGGGCTCTGTTCGGCTGCCTGCTTGCTGGACACAGCGGTCAGGGCACCAGTGGTCAGGGCGTGCCTCCGGCCAGGCCGGAGAACCAGGCTGATGTGGGTGCTGGCTGGGTCATTAAGGGCGTGAGAGGCGGGGCTCGGGGCTCGCTGAGCACGTTATCAGCCCCGCCCCCACTCCAGCCTCACCACCACCTGGCACTTAGCAGCTGCCTCCCCGCCCCTCCTGCCCGGCACCTGGGGATGGTCAGGAACACTGTGGGTCTCATAACAGACTATGGAGCCCATTCTGGCCATTAACTCCTGCTCCTTGCAGGGCCCCTGCGAGGGAAGCTTTGCTGCGACCTCCAGGCTGCAGGGGGGTGGGGGGACGAATAAAGTTCCAGCAGCAAGATCCCCAGCTGGGTACGGCTGGGCAGGTCCCTCTGCCAGGCTGCGGGCCCCGCCCAGGCGCCGGCTCTTTCCACGGTGTGTTGCACCAGCACACACACATCTGACACATCCTCACCAGAGTCCCCTGCGTCCCAGCCTCGGGAGAGGGACCAGCCAGTGGCTTATTTTCTAGGGGGTCCCAAAGGTTCAGATCTGGAAGTCTGCAAATCCAGAAGGTTCTGGGTTCTGGAGAGAGAAAGTCACACCCTGTCCTGACCCCGTGGAGGAAATGGTCTCCACTGCCGGCCCGGGAGGAAAAACAGGAAGGGCCCGGTGGGGGAGGAAGTTCCACAGGCGGGGGCGAGGCACCACCTCCCGCCCCTCCTCTCCTCCTGGGCTCTGCAGAGGGAGGGGGCCCCGGCGGTGGGCTGTTAGGGACTGCTCTGGGCTGCGCTGCTGGGTCTCAGCCCCCCAGTTGGCCGCTGCCCACCTGAGAGCTATGTCGGGGCCCCCAGCTCAGATGGTGGGAGCTGAGCACTGAGGTTGGGGGGACAGAGTCCTTTGTCAGCAGCTGGGGGTGGGGGTGTAGACGTTACACCAGCCCTCTGCTCCTCCTTGGTGTGCAAACTCCCCTCCGCTCACTCAGGCCTTCTCCCTTCATTTCCTGAGCCCCCCACCCCCACCCCCGTGCCAGGCAGCAGGTACCGAAGAGCACAACGCAGAGGCTTTCTCCTCCCGTGGCCCCTATTTCACAGATGAGAAAGCTGAGGCCTGGGGACATTAAGAAAATAAACCCTCGCCTGAGGTCACACAGTACGGGAGTCATGGAAGAGAATTCCACGTGGGCTGCCCTGCTGGTTAGCAGGGTGCCCGCGAGAGGCCGAGACCCTCTCCCAGAGGAAGGAGCGGTGAGCGCCGGAATCCAGCGGAGCCGGGGAGCCCGGGGGGAGCCCGGGGGGAGCCCGGGGTGGGCCTGGGGTGGGCGGCTGACCGGCCGGTGGGGTAGAGGCTCACGGCTGCAGACCCCTTCACACCCCTGAGGGGAAGAGTCCTCACCCCCCTGGCTGCCTCCCCCACTTTCCCACTCCCCGAAGACAATCCAGTCTCTCTGAAGAGCTTCCAGACTCACACGGGCCCATGCACCCCCAACCAACACCTGCACCCACACGCTCTGCCTCGCCCGTACCGCAGCCCAGCGCCCGCTCCGCTCCAGGACGGCCAGCGAGTCCCCGCGCGGGCTCTTCCCTCTCTGCCTCCCGCAACGACAGTCCCACGCTCCCCGCCAAGTTCTTCCCCCACCTCACACAAACCTGCCTGCACCCCGCTTCCCCGGCCAGCTACCCCCCATCTGCCTGCTCCCCTCTGCCGGGGAGCTTCTTGGAGTGGCTCGTGTCCCACCACTTCATGGAGAGTGCTCCTGTCCGGGTCTCCAGGGGCCTGCACGTGGCCACCCCAGCAGCCAGTCCTCAGTCCTGCTGCCACGGCCCCTCCCCACAGCATTCCACGCCAGACGCCGTCTGGCTTGGTGTCCAGCCAGCTATGGCGCTCCCTTGTTTTCCTCCAGCCTCTCTGGCCTCCTGGTTTCCTCTGGTAGTTTCTGTTCTCCTCCCAGGCGTCTCACTGTGGGGTACCCCACGCCCAGTCTCTGCCCTGGTCTCCTCTGTCCCCACTGCCCTGGCCATCTCCCGGGCAGCCCTTGAAGCCCGCAGGCCTGCGCTCACTCCCAAACCCATTCCTCCGGCCTCAGACTCAAATGCCCAGCTGTGTCCCCGACACCTGCTCCTGGGACAGATCGCTCCAATCTGTCACATGGGAGCCGGAGCTCCTTCCCTCCTGTGTACAACTCGCTCTAACACGCGCATTCTCCATGGGGACACCTTCTTCCCCAAGGGGGTGAACATTGATTTTTGGGGGACAAAAACTCTTAGATACTGCAATGGTTTGTAACCCTCCACAGGGCCAAACTACATCCAGCGGTGTGCAACCTTTGGCTTCCCTGGGCCACACATAAACTACAGACCCTAACGATAAAAAACAGAAAAAAGGTGCCCCCCCCCAAATTTCATAATGTCAAAGTTGTCCTGGGCTGCAGGTTGGACATGCCTGACCATGGCATCAAAATTTTACAGGGTGAGGGTGCTTAGAAAATAAAAAACTCTAGAAAGTCTCCTTCGGGGTGGGCTACGATGAAAAACGATTGAGAAAAGGCTGCTCTGACACAAACTTCCCGTTCTGGCTGATGGCAATCCCATCCTTCCATTGCTCAGCCCAAACCCACATCTGCTCCATCAGGAAATCCTGTTGGTTCTGCCTTCGGAATAGATCCGAAAGCCAACCACTCCCCACCCCCAGGCCCACTGCATCTACCCTGGTCTGAGCCCCCTCGTTTCTCACCTCCTAGCTGTGCCTGCTCCCTCGACACAGCCAGAGTGATCCCTCTATGGTACGCCACCTATGTCCTCCTCCTCACGAAACACTCCAGAAGCTTCCCATCTCCCAAAGTTCTTGCAATGGCCCGCCCTCCCCCAGCCTCTCTCCAGACCTCCTTTGTATCCTGCTCTCTCTCCCTCACGGTGCTCCAGCCCACAAGCCTCCTGGCTGTTCCTCAACCCCCCACGCACAGCCCCACCTCAGGGCCTTTGCACTGGCTGTTCCCATCCCTGGTGCACTGTTACCTAGACAACCACAGTGCTAAAGGCCATCCTCAAATCTTTGCTCAGATGTCCCCTTCTGGGGGAGGCCAGCCTTGGCCACCCTGTCTTACTGTTGCAATCCTCCCCCAGCATTCCAGAAAACGCTGGCTTCTCTCTGCCCTTTATTTTCCCCCAACACTCATCACCTTCTAACACACTATGACATTTGCTTATTTTGCTTATTGCTGATTGGCTATCCCCCCACACCCCGTCCCCCGCTAGATACAAGCTCCCCAGGGCAGGGCTCTTTGTTTCGGTCCCTGTTGCATGCTCAGCTTGAGAAGAGTGCCTGGCACACATGTGTCTGAAGCCCCCTGGACACCCACACCGCCCCCACCTTTGCACTCACGGTTCGTTCTCTCTGAGAGGCACCCCAGACACCATCTTTAGCTAATGCTTTCTCACCCTCTGAAAGGTCACGTCGTCTCTGTGGTTAGGTCAGGAAGGGCCCTGCCTGCCACACAGGGCATGAGCTTTTCCCCAAGAGTAACAAGGACCCATGGAAGGGCACATGGTCACCGTGTGCTTTGATGCCCACAGGACAATGGTGGGAAGGGGAGGCAGCTAGAGCCAGAGGAAGGGACACATGTAGAAGCTGGTGGGAAACAGGCGGACCTGGGCTAGGGCCATACACGGGGGCGGGGAGGCCGAGAAGGTACTGCAGAGAGAGCCAGGGGAGAGGCAAGGCCAGGCCTTGTCACCAATTCCATCTTGGGTAGGAAAAAGAGGGGAGGTAGGGACCTGGCCAAGGTGTCTCATTTACAGGGGCAGGGGCAGGGGCAGGGCGTGGAGGGCTGTGACACTCAACCAAGCACAGGGACTGGGCAGGGAGCACATATCAGAGGGGTGAGGAGGTTATGGTAGAAGCTTCTCTCCCCCTACTACTGCCTCCATCTCCTTTCAACCGGGGGCATCTTGTACCCCCAAACTTCTGGACATAAAGGAAGAAGCCCACAGGGGTTTGAAGAAGGCTGGGGCTTTCCCAGGGAAACCCTGACCTTAGACCTGGGATGGGAGGGAGGGGCCCACACAGGGGGCTTTTTCAGAATACAGGCCTGAAGCCTGTGCCCCAGAATTGACAGGGAGACTTTCGACCGAAAGTCCACACACGCCTTGTTTGACCAGAAAGACAACAGGGCAGGGAGTTGCCTTTGTGACATCATGGGGACTCCTGAGCTCAGCCCAGGGTGTGGTGGGCGGGAGAGGTCAGAGGGCATCTCCTGGTCAGTCGCAGTTGTCCCCCAGAGCACCTTCTTGAAGGAGCCAGAGACACTCAGGACCATCTCATCCCACATCCTCATGGTGCAGATGGGAAAACTGGGGCCCAGAGAGAAGATTAAATTGTCATGGGGTACACCTGATTTCTCCAGGGGGACACTGAGGCTTCCTGGCAAGAAGGACCTACTGGTCTGATGGGATAGACTAATAATATCACCAATAGACTGATAATATCGGTGATATTACAGACTAAGAATATCAATGATGATATTGATCCCATAAGACTGTGCGCGTGTGTGCGTGTGTGTGCGAGTGTGTGCGTGCGCGTGTGTGTGTGCGAGTGTGTGTGTGCGTGTACGTGCA
>PVJL010001174.1:0-91831 GCA_004026885.1 Lyroderma lyra | reverse complement strand
TTTAATTCAGCAAAGATTTAAAAGGTGCAAGCACTGGGCATCTGGGAAGCTTCTGCATTTACCCAGGGCCGAGGTCACTGCTCTGCCCTCTGTGGTTTCAGAGCACTTTGTTCGTACCTGCATTTGTACACACATGGCTCCCGTGCCCACGATCCTGGAGGGCAGGGCTAGGTCTCTCACTCAAGCGTCCGCCCCCTGCAGTGCCTCGGCCAGGGTCTGGCATTCAGGAGCCTGGAGAAAGGCTTGCCCAGGGCAGACCTACCTGCTGAATGTGCCTGATATCCCTCCCTCAGTGCCCTTGTCCCACCGGATGCCCATTATTACCCAAGGAGCCCAGAGTAGGGGTACGGTGTGTTCCAGTACGTAGCACACAGTAGCACAATGTCTGCTGAATGGAGCAGGAAAAACAAAAACATGAAGGAAGAACGATGAGGACGGCCGGCCATGGGTGATCCTTGCTGTCGAAGAGCTCCCGATCCACTGCAGGGTGGGGGAGGTGGGCGGGAAGCAGACCGCAGAGGCGTACAAACACGACTCAAGTGACCGATTCCAGCAGCGCAGTGCTGAGGAGGCGCTGCGGGGCTGCCGAGGAGGGCGGCCCAGACTCACCTGGGGACATCAGGACGGCTCCCTGGAGGACGTGGCATTGCGATGGGCATTGAAGGGTGGAAATGCATGGCAGAAACTCAGGAATCATTTTTAGCTGAAGACAGGGCACTGGGCAGGACAAGGAGGACAGGGTCACCATCCTGGGGAGGACTCTGTGACGGGCAGTGGGGAGCTCTCAAAGGTCTGGGGGCAGGTGGCTGGGGAGCAGCGTGGTCACATTACCAGAAAATCACAGTGAAGGAGGGCACTGGGCTGGCATGGAGAAGGCAGGCCACGGGCCCGGAGCTGAGGCAGAGGGTGGAGGGCTGCGAGCATGACGTAGGGAGGCGGCTGGCAAGTCTGCGATGAGGGTGTGGGAGCCCGTAGAGAACAAGTCCGAAGGGTCTGGGCGCCCATCTGATGTGAAGGAAGACAGCAGGAGGCTCTGGGGAACGCGTCTGGAGCTTGGGAGAGTAGAGGGGCCTTCGCAGGCATGGTGAGGTCCCAGGGAGGGGCTGCGTCCCCAGGAAGGTACTGGGTCCACACCATCTGTGTGGCCGCATTAAAAGGTAGATGCCAGCCTGCGGGGGAGGTCAGGGCCCCGGACACAGAGGTAGGAGTTGGGCTGAAGCAAAAGCTAAGGTCGTGGGAGAGGATGAGCTCACACAGGAGAGTGTGGGGTGAGGCAGAAGGTAACAGCTAAGGACAGAGCCTTGGGGGGGGTGCCCACAGCTGGAGGAGGGGAGGGAGCAGGAAGACAGGGGATCCAGGAGGACAGAGAGCAGCGGGGGAGGGACTCCCCTATCTTCTCCCTCTTTTCCAGTGCTGCTCCCCCTCTGCTCCCCACTCACCTCCCACGAGCTGGGCCAAACAGGGCCGAGGAGCCCACCCAGGCGCCTGCCCAACCTCAGGGAAGTCCCAAGGTGAAAGGCAGCCATGCCCAGTGGTTTGAGCTTGGGCTCAAGAACTGGTCAGAGCTGGGTGGGACTTCGAGCGGCCCCCTCCCTCACCTCTTCTGGCTGTGTGACCAGGTAAGCCATAGCCACTCTGGTCCTCAGCCTCCTCACCACTCTGAGGGGATCACCGAGGCACTCCTTTACCCGCCTGCTGTGACTATTAAGTGGGATAATGCGTGGTATGCACTTGGCACTTGGGCCTGGCAAGCCCTCAGATCTCAGTAACTGGTGGCTGCTGCTATTACAATTATGACAGGGCGGGGACTGGCTTCTGGCGCTCGGTCTGGCCGGGCCAAGGCGCCCAGCCAGCAGCCCCCAGAGCCCTTAGCGAGGGAGGGGGCCTGGTGACCGGGTACACTTGCCCAGCTCCAGGGCCCCTCCTGCTACCCCCCAAGCGCAGGCGTGGAGCTGGGGCCCGCACAGCTCTTCAGCACTGATAACCCTTAGACCCGCGGGGAAATGGGACCCCACCCCACCACTGCGGTCTTGGACTCCAGCCGGGGCGCGGGGAGGGGGCCTCAGGCCCAGGGCTGAGGCTCCTTTGGAGCGTGTCATAGCCACCGCCGGACGCACCGGTGCGTCCTCCTCCACGGCGAGCGCGGACCCCGTGCCCCCTCCGCGCACGCGCATCCCCGCCCCGGCCCCCACCCCTCCGGCGGCTCCGGGAGCTCTGGGTGGGTCTGTCCGACTTGGTGGGGACTGCCTGCGCTGGGGGCACCCGTTACTGGGCGGTGGCAGCCCTGCCGAGCCCCCGAGCCCCCACAGATTCTGCAGGTGGGGCCCAAGCCAGGGCCTTCTGCGTGGCCCTGAGGTGCAGTGGCACCAGCTGTGAGGGGGGCCTGCAGAGCGGGTGAAGGTCGTGAGTTGACAAGTGTGGGCTCCTGTCCCTCAGTCGCTGACGCCTGTATCTGGGACCACTCAAAGCCTCAGTTTCTTCTTCTCGGCCTCA
Organism: Lyroderma lyra; assembly: GCA_004026885.1. Taxonomy (NCBI): domain Eukaryota; kingdom Metazoa; phylum Chordata; class Mammalia; order Chiroptera; family Megadermatidae; genus Lyroderma; species Lyroderma lyra. The sequence continues at coordinate 89,338 of PVJL010001174.1, read as the reverse complement.
GGTTAAGGGATCTCATTTACTGCACCCTGGAAAAAGGTTAATGGGTCCCTTGGGCCGCATGCCACTCTATGCAGCCTTGGGCAGGAAGAAAACACGTGATTGGCCATAGTCTGGGGGACACTTACTCAGACCCCATCTACCCAGACCAGGCAGGGGCTCCTTGGGAGGAGTGGGGCTTAACGGAAGCGGCCCTCTACCAGCCAGGCTCAGGTCTGGGGGCCCGCAGTTGCTGGCGGAGCCTTCTAGCACTAGGAGGCCCCATTAACTAGGCCACCGCTGGAGGAGGGCGGTGGCAGCTGGAGCTGACCAGCAGAGTGGGTCTCTGGGGGATGTGACCGCAAGGGCCAGGGCTTTGAACAAACCACAGAAGGTTTCTGCAATATCAAAAGAGCTCTTAGTCACTAATATATGGGGGGAGAGGGACCGTCGGTGAAAACGCTTCTGCTGGCTCCCATCAGCAGAGGATCAAAAAGCATTTGGTCAAAGAACCTTTAAATACCTTGAAAGGCGGGTGAAGCCTGTTCAATGGGCTCCCAGAGGGATTGAAACTCTGGTCTGAGCTGCCGTCAAGCTGGCTCCAACCACAGCGAGTGCTGGGGGAAGGGGCCACGGAGGCAGGAGAGAGAAATGGTGGGGGTAGACCAAGAGCCCACCCAGAGCACGGCCCAAGAATCCCTGTGTAGAGGGTGAGTAGGGCAGAGAACCAAGCTCTGACAGTCAGAGCTGGGAGCGACCGTGCAGGCCTCAGAGCCAGGGGTTTCTAGCTGCAGCCTGTATGACTCCCCACCCTGCTTATGGGGAAAAGGTTGTATCTATATTTGGATATGCATTTTTCTAGGGAGGAGAGGTCCATGGGGTTCATTAGATTTCCAAAGTAGTCCAAGGCCAAATCAAGATTAAACACCAACGTCCTTGTGGTACAGACTGGTAAGTTGAGGCTCAGAAGGATTGAGTGATTTATCCCAGGTCGCTTAGCTTGTAATACACAAGCCTCGGTGCTTCCGCAGTGCATCCTGATAAGGATTTGTCACTGGTCCCATGGCTCTCAGTCAGCCTCGGGGTCCCAGGCTTGCCCAAAGACTCAGAAAGGTAGCGGGGTATCTCAACACAGGGGCCTGAGGCCAAGATTCTGACCAAGTTGGGGACTGTCCCAAGCAGGAGCTGGCCAGTAGAAGAGGCACCAGCTTTCACCTTCTGGGATGGCAAAGGGTTTAAGGGGCTGAGTTAAGCACATGGGGGTATCAGGGTGACCATGGAGAGAGCCTCAGGCCCAGAATCTGGGTGGAAAGGAAGTTACAGGGAGAAAGATGTGGGTGAACTGGGGTTGGGGAAGACATTTCTGGCGAGAGAATGTTTATGCCCTACAGCATGACCCAAGGATGGGGCAGTGGGACTGGGGCTGTAGAAAGTCAGCTGTGGTAGTGTCCTTGGTGCCTGGGGTCACTCTCAGGGAGGCAAGAAAGACATCCGGCCCTTCCCTTGCCATCTCCCCAGTGTATTCTCACATAAATATGTGGTACAATTATTAGCCCTGTTTTATGGATGACAAAACTGAGGCTCAGAGACAGTAACCGGCCAAGGCCAACCAGCTAGCTAGAGGCAGAACCAGAAGCCAAGTCTAGGATTCTTCCGTGGATGCTGTGGGACAGACCTGAATCTTTAGTTATCAGGCTTGTAAAGCAGGGCCAGGCAAACGTATGACAAGTGTGGACACTGGGTGGGCCTTGAGATTTGGTGGTTACTGGGTCTGGAGAGAAGTAATTGATGAGCAAGCATTGATTCAATCCCCATTGTGAGCGTAGAGATGGCTGCAGTGGCTCCTCTGAGTTTGCTGTTGGGTCCTTCCTGGGGAGGTGACTTCTGTGAATGTTATGCTTTTTACCTTCTCCAGAGCCTTGCTCTCTGCAGAGGAGGAAGGGGATGACTGGGGACGGGGGTAGCTGCAGGGACAGGGTGGCAAGCAGGTCCTTGCTGCTGGTCTGGCACATTGGCAGGCTCTGCTTTTGCCCTTCCCAGCTGCGTACTTCCCACCCCTCCTGGAAAAGGCGAATGCTCAGCCTGCGTCTCTTGCCACATGGGTGGTGGCAAGGAGAGAGGTGTGTTTGTTCTGTCACGTGAGCTGCACGAACAGCTTCCTCAGCAGTTTTATTAATAATTCAGCCCGTGGCCAAGGGGGTTGGGTAGGGGGGACAGGAGCCATGGGGACAGCAGCATTAGAAATCATGACAGGGAGAGGCCACAGGGGAACCCAGGAGCCCTGCCTCCTGGCTGTGGCCTAGCAACGGAGCCAGGCGGCATCAGGGGCCCTGTTTAGAAGCGTGCAGGCCTGGCATCTGCTCCTGAGGGACAGAACGTCCCTCCCTGTTTTGAGTTTCTCCTGAAGCTGACCCAGGACACCTGGGTCCTGATGACAGCACCAGATTGGAAACAGGCCTGGGGGGTGGCAGTCTTTGGGGAGCCAGGTCCTGCTGGCATTTCCTGCTACGTCATGGAACCTAGGACACAGGGGCCAGCAGCATCACAGAATGAGAGGACCTCCCTGAGCCCTCCTCTATAGGAAGGTGGGAGAAGAGAGGCAGAACCCCAAAGGCCTAGGCCCTTACCTGTGAGGGACAGGACCTGAAGGCAGGACAGGGCTGATTCACACCCTCTGAGGACCTACTCAGTCCTGCAGACTTCATTTCCTGCCTGTGCCCTGTCCTCCCTGAGTGCTCAGAAGGCAGTTGGCTTGGCTCTCAACGGATGCTCCAGCTGGAGACAGTAGCCTTCCAGGCAGCAGAGTGGTTCAAGGGTGGTTATTTGGAAGAACTTCCCTGACAGGTAAAACATAAAAATGGGGAGTATGTGGTGTCTCTGTTAGGGACAAATATCGATAATGGCATTCAATATCTATCAATAAGTTCTATGCTTCAAGTATCGTTTTAAGTGCTGTAATTGTATCGGCTCATTTAATCTTTATAATAATAGAAGGAAATAGGTGCTATTATTATCTCCATTGAATGGATGAGAAAACCAAGGCCCAGAAGTGTCAAGTAGTCTGCTCAGGGTCACATAGCTATGAATGACAGAACCACACAAATCTGTATTCTTTCCAATGACTCTGTATCCCCTAGACAAGGTGACTGAAACCCAGAGAAAGGGTGTCTTCAAAGCTTTTCCTGTGTCAGTGATACAGGCAGGAAATAAAAACCCACCCGCGATCCCCAATGCACCAGCGCCTCCATTTCCACGACAGGATCTCATGGGGTTTATCTGGTCTGTCTGAGGAATGGTCCAGCTCTGACATTCTGGAACAATGGTTGTCCAATATGTGCTGGGAATGAATGAGATTGGAGTTTTTATTTTTGGAAGGGCCAGGCTCCAAGCTCTTGCGTGGGAGCCGTGAGGGGTCACCTCATGAATCTCACAGTGGTGTTGGCAAAAGGCTGGGAGTCAGGACCCAGGGTTCTTTCTGGCTCTTATCAGCTCCCTGGGCTGTTAGCTTGGGGCCTTTAACTCCCCTGCTTGGTTTCTTTCCCTCCACAGGCCTTGTCTTCACTATCTGTCACCTGAGGGGTGGTCTGGGTCATCTCTCAGATGTCCTTGCCTCTTCCATCTCTGAAGAATTCCATGATTCCAGATGCTTATAAAGATCTGTTGAGTTGCAGTGATGAATTCTGCTAGTTCTCTCTGGGCTCTCAGGTTGATAGGTGGGGAGATTCCAGAACAGAGATCCTTTTCTGTGTGGTTCTCTATTGATGGAGTGGAGGGGTGAGGGGATGGAAGAGATGGGGGAAGGGTGCACTATTTAGTAAGTCAATGAAAGAAGCAGCTGGGGAGGGAGTGGGAAAAGCCAGCCTGAAGATCCTGAGGTCCCAGCCTGGTGGCATGGCTTTCTGGGGTTTGCCAAAAAGGGGTGTGTGGAGAGCTCCTGGATTCTTGGCAGCATGTGAGTGTATGAAAGGCAATGGCCCTTGACCAGGGAATGAGGGCTGAGATTTCTAGCCACTGAAGAATTGTGGTCTAGTACCTACCAATGCTGTTTTTTCCTTCCATTTTTAATTAGAACATTCAATCCAAGGAAATATGTTCTCTTCTGGAACAGTGTTCATGGAGGTTTGCTTGGAGGAATTTCCTTATCTGTTTCTCAACCGGAAAAGCTGTGGGTGGAGGTATGTGTGTATGTGCGCGCGTGCGTGCGTGCATGCGTGTGTGTGTGTGTGCGCGTGCGTGCATGCGTGTGTGTGTGCGTGCGTGCGTGTGTGCGTGCGCGTGCGTGCGTGCATGCGTGTGTGTGTGCGTGCGCGTGCGTGCGTGCGTGTGTGTGTGCGTGCGTGCGTGTGTGCGTGTGTGCGTGTGTGCGTGCGTGTGTGCGCGCGCGTGCGTGCATGTGTGTGTGTGCGTGCGCGTGCATGCGTGTGTGTGCGCACGCGCGTGCGTGCATGTGTGTGTGTGTGCGCGCACGTGCGTGCGTGCATGCGTGTGTGAGTGTGTGTGTGTGTGTGTGTGTGTGGTGGGCTCCGTATGAGTTCAAGGGGACGGGGGCTGTGTGTATTGGGGGAGACTTGAGAGAGAGAGATTTGGCCCTGTGGGTGCTGACTGTCTGCTGAGCTGTGGGAAGGTGGAGGTGTGGCTGGGTGTGAGCCACACACCATAAAATCAGTTAAGTGGATTTGCCAGGGTGGGAGTGGAAAACCCTGACGCTTGACTCTGGAAAGGCTGGCTCCCCTGTGAACTTCCTTGGCGGGGGGGGGGGGGGGGGGCGTGGCGGGAAGGCTGCTGCCGCAGGCCTGGGATTGTGCCCTCCTGCCAAACTGCTCAGTTCAGGGTAGAAGCAAGCCCTGTGCTGTGTAATGCTTCAGTGTCTGTATCTCCTTGTGTGGGAGGTGTGTTTGTGGGCCTGTGTGTGTATACGGGGATGGGGGTGGGGTGGTGTCATTGATTAGGTGTGTAGGTGTGTGCAGGGAGATCTCTATGCCTGAAACCACCAATGGGTTGGTTCCAAGCCCTTCAAATGCTTGGGGAAAAGGCCCCTAATCTCCCCTGCCATGGAGTCAAACAGTTCCAATTCTGTAGAGAAAGAAGGATCAGGGTTCACCTGATTTGGGCTGAGCTGAGGTGACAGAGGGGCAGAGAGGGCCAGGAGAGCCAAGAGAGCCCCAGGGTTGAAAGGGCAAGGAGGGATTTCCTTCCTACTCTTGAAGCACTGGGGTGGGGGAAGTCGGGAGCAGTGAAGGAGCCCCACATGGGAGAGGGATGAGCACAGGCTGTAAGGTATGTTTTAAGACTAGTTCCCCACGGAGGGTGGCGATCTTAGACTTTTCTGCTCCATTTGTGTGCAAGGTTGGGGATGGCCGGAGTAGAGAGGATACAGGCTCAGCCTAAAAAAAATCCATTCCTGGTTTTTGCACACACCAGCCTGTCTCTCCTAGACCTTTCCGGTGTCGAGTCCCGAGCTGACGCCCTCGAGCCGCCACCAAGCGGAAAATATGGACTGGATTTCCACGCCTTTTGAAGCGGATTCAAAGGGCACCGCGGAGGAGATGGCGGGCTTCGCGGCCTTGCCGGGTTCGAAGCCGCTGTCATCACGAGCGCACCGGGCGAGGGTTTCGTGCAGTGAGGCGGGACCCGAAGACTCGAAGATCCCAGCCGGAAGGCGCCGTGCCCTCCCCGCGGGGGCTGCGGGCGGGCGGGGCGCGGGGCGGTGGCGATGCCCTCGGGGCGGCTCCGGGCGGCGGCGGGCGCGGGCTGCAGTGCGGCGCGTGGCCGGCAGTGGGCAGCAGCGGGCGCAGGCGGTGGCGGCGGTCGTGGCCGCGGCGATCGGCAGCGGGCGGGCGGCGCCGGCGGAGCCCCGGGCGCGCTCACACACGCGCTCACACACACACATACACACGGCCTCGTACACACACACTCACACACGCTCCGGCGCGCACACGCGGCGCCCAGGCCGGAGGGAGGAGGCTCGGCGGCGGCGGCGGCGGCGGCAGCGTGCTCAGCGGGCGGGCGGGAGGGCTGGCGGGCGGCCCCCGCTCCCCGGCTCCGCGGCTCGGTAAAGCCCGTGAGGCCCCCGCCCTCGGACCCGCCCCCGGGGGTCTCCCGGCCCCATGCCCTGCAGCCGCGGCGGAGCAGCGCGCGGCCGCGGGCGGCTCTGAGGAGCCCGGAGAGAGCCGGCGACGAGGGGACCATGTACCGGGACCCGGAGGCGGCCAGCCCAGGTAAGCGCGGCCCCGCGCGGGCTGGGGCGCCCTGCACCGGCGGGCCGGACGGCGGCAGCGCCGGGCGCCGTCTCGGAGCCCTAGCCCGGGGCTACTGTCTGCCAGAGCGGCTCAGACTTCCCCCCAGGGTCATCCCAGCCCCGGGGCGCGGGCTTGAGCGGCAGGGTCTCGGACCCCGGCCCCACGCAGTCCAGGCACTGCCAGGCTGGATGCCCGGCGCCGGCTTCGCAGTGTCCCCACAAGGACCTCCCCCCCACACCCCAGCAGCCCAAGGACAACGTGTGCGGCGGAGCGAGGAGCCGCTGCCCCCGCAGGAGCCGGGCATTGCCTTCAGAGGGATCCCCGGGTCCCCAGCACCAGTGCCCCGAGGGTGCCAGCGCTGGGGGACCCCAGGACAAGGACCCGGGCAGCTTTGGACCAAGGTTGTGGGCACAGGGAAGCAGAGTGACACCGGCGATGCCAACTGTGGTTGAGAGGGTGACGGGGGCAAGTGGGAATCTGGTGCAGCAGCAGGGGAGGGGGCTTGGGGCGGGGGACTGCAGGGGCGCTGAGGAGGGAGGGCAGGAGTACCTGAAGGAACAGAGAGCGGAGACTGAGGCCAATGGCGGTGCCGGAGGAATATTCTCCTGGGCTTGGGGAGGGGGAAGCCAAGAACCCCAAACTCACTCCAGTCCTGTCCAGGGAAAGAGGGAGAGGGGCTGTGCTCCTCTGCATTTCCCTGGAGCTGGAGCGGGGGTAGTGAGTGGCCTGGAGCCCACGTCTGCTCGGCATCCAGGCATCCTCAAAGCCAAGCCAGGAACCTTTCCTCCTTCCTCGGGCAATTGCTCTGCCATTTCCTCCTTGGCTTATGAAGCCTCCTCACGCAGTGCCCACCTGTAGGCAGGTCCCCTGCATTTCCTGCTCGGGCTGAGTCTCAGCCCCCATCAGGGGTGCCCCACCCCAGGCCCAGCACCCCCCAGGCTGCCAGTTCTGGGTTTCTCTCTGATGCTAAAAGCGTGACACCCCAGCCTGAGGACTTGCTCCCACGTGAGAGCCTTTGGGCTTACTGCTGCTGATGACCTGGAGGTGGGGGTGCTGGGGGGAGGGAAGAGCTCTAAGACCCTCCACAGAAGGGGCCTGGAGCCCCAAGGCTTTTGAGGGCAGTTCAGTGGGCACCTGCTTTGCTCTTTCCCTCTGGGGCAGCCTCAGCCTGTCCCTAAGACCCTCCACAGAAGGGGCCTGGAGCCCCAAAGCTTTTGAGGGCAGTTCAATGGGCGCCTGCTTTGCTCTTTCCCTCTGGGGCAGCCTCAGCCTGTCCCTGACTCCTGAAGAGTTGGCCCTCACCCCCAAGTCATTGCAGCCTAGCTTCAATGAGGGGGACCTCCTGGTGCCAGGCACGGTACTCACTCAGTGCTCGGGCGTAAGAGTGAAAGAGACGCAGTCTCCCTCTCTGGAACCTCATGCTCATCTATGAATGTCCTCTAGGACATTACCTTTGGAGACCCCTCCCTTCATCTGCCTGGACCCAGGTGACCTACCCTGGCATCCTCCCCCAAGAGGCTGCCAGCTACCAGCACTTGGGCCAAGGGCAGAGGCATTCTTGTGTCTGGATCACCCTCTCAGAAGCCAATAGCTTACTTAGTTCCGAGACCAGCTCTGGGGTAAGAGGATGGAAGGAGGGGTGCAGTTAGGACACTCCCCTTGCCCTCCCTGGCCAGGCTGGCAGTGTCCCCTCTCCTGTTAGACCAATGGCCTGGGGCCATGCCCTTGTCCCCTCTCCCCCTTCCTCTTCCCTTGCAGCCCTGGGCACTATGACATCACCCCTCCCTCCTCCAAGCACCTCTGCCTTCTCCACGGAGGCCAACTTGATATGCTTGGCATCTCCTGGGCAGAGGGCCTGGCACCAGTGCTGGCAACCCCCAGACGTGTCCCTCTCCACCCTCCGTGAATGGGCCTCTGAGTCTGGGGCAGACACCTGGCCTTGCCACTCCCACTGCAACTGTAGGGCCCACCGGTGCCATGGCAGGGGCAGCTCTGGTGTGGGCACTGGGCTGGGTGGGGTCAGTTTTCTGGTCTCTGTGCTCCCTGGCATCCCTACCCACCTCCTATGACCGCTATAGCTTCAGACTACACTTCCCCTCCCCGCAGCTCACCCTAGGCCCCCGGACTCTGCTCCCCCTGCCAGAGCTGTGTGTCCCCCGCACCTTTGCTTTGTCTGGCACCAGGTGGGAGTGAGATATGTAAATTAATTCCTGTATGATTCAGGCCAGTCCCCGTGGTCCCTCAGGGACCAGTACCTTTAATATCCTGATCCCTCCGTCCCACTCCCAGGAACACCTGCGGCCCAGTCCTTTAAATTTTTTTTAATCTCCTGTCCTCTCCTGTTCCCGCATGTCCCAGGCTGGTTCCAGAGGGTCCTTGTGCTACTCCCACCCTCAGCCCATTCATTCTGCAAGTCCCCATAAGGCTCAGCCGGTGGCTAAGACCCCTACCCAGCAGGACAGGCAGCAGGCGAAGTTCCCTCTCCACTTGGGCCCCAGGCGATACCCTTTCAGATCGAGGCTGAAGCAAGTGACTGTGGGAAAAGCTGGAGCCCCGTAAAGCACGAAGACCCCCAGCAGCTGCTGCTCCAAACTCTGTCCAGGCTCCCCCAGCCACGCCTGCAAACTCAGCAAACACCTCTGCCCCCACCCCTAGACAGTGGGCCCTCTCCCTGCCTTCAGCCTCTGCTCCTCCCTGGTCAGGCCTCCCTGTGTCCCTCTGATGCCTGTCCCCAAGCCGGGCAGGACCTCAGCAGGCCTGCAGGGGTCAGCGTTGCAGTGGGCAGGCAGGGTGGCAGCAGGGAGGGAGGGAGGGAGAGGTGACCTTGCAGCGAGCCAGTGAGGAGGGCCTGAGAGGGGAAGTCTGGGCCTGTGCAGCAGGACGGGGAGAGAAGTCAGGTCCTGAGGGCCGCCTGCCCTGTCCCAGCCCTCTTCCAACTTGCCCCTGGACGTAGCAGCACTTGAGGTCTCATCTGTTCCACCTGTTAGTGGGCTCTGCCCCCTGCAGCGACTCTGTGGGGCAGGTCATTCCTAGGGAGTGTGGGGGGTACGCTGCATGGGTCGGGGGCCTTGGCGTGGGAGGTCTCCTCTGTTACGGCAGAGGGATCCACTGGGCACAGGTTAGGGGCAGTGGCTGATGTGTGGGGCGGGAACTAGGGATATGGCTGTAAGAGCAGAACAGGGCATGCTATGAGGGCCATCGGGGTTAGGGACCAGGGCTGGGTGTGGGATAGTCCAAGGCTTGACTCTGCATAGCCATTTCACTGACAAACTCTCCTTCCACCTTCATCCACCCATCCCTCCGCACCCCTGCCCCTCACCTGCCCCTTCTGCACAGGCCCAGACCTCCCTGGCCTGCATTCTGGGCTTTGCTCGGAGTCTCAGATGGAAGATCAAATGATCTCCCAACAGACCAGGGTCCGGAGGGGGACCTGGGGCTGAGCAGGTCAGAGGGCTTCTATGGGACTTGGGACAGGGTAGCAAGTGCTCCCAAGCTATCGTATTTCCCAAAGAGCCAGGGCTCCTTGGCCTTGGGTCATTCCGTTCAGTGGCCTTGTGGGGACAGGTTGACCACTGGGTTGGGTGTTCAAGGGCTGTGGGATGGTGGGAGGGAGATAGCCTCCAAGCCCCTCCTGGTTGGGGAAGAGGGGCTAGAACAAGCTGATTACAGTGGGAGGACACAGGCCAGCAAGTGACAGGTGAGGGACAGCTGGAAGGCAGGGGAACAGGTGGGTGTCAGGTGAACAAAGACAGGCCAGGTCCTGGGCAGCTGGCCCCTGCCCCTGGCTGATCCCAAGCTCAGGCCCAAGGGACACGGAAGGCAACCTACGGTGCCAGTGGAGGGCTGTCCCCTTCCCTCCCCCTCCAGCCCTGCAGAAAGGCAGAGGAGTGGGTGGTTCCCCCTCCTGTTCCCTGACCCCCACTCCCTGTTCTCTCAGGGGCTTTAGACTCTTATCAAATCTGATGGGCTCTTTTCAATAACTGCTCCCCCCGCTTCACCCCGGGGAGGGTGAGGAGGGTCTCGTGGGACCAGGGGGCCCAGACCTGACAGGGGGCTCTTAGCTGGAAGAGAAGTTCACTGTGCAGCCTCCCCAGAGGCACCAAGGCTTCCTGGGTGGGCATGGGCAGCCCTGCATGGAGCCAGTGCCCTGCCCAAGGGCAGTGCTCGGCAGGGGCACATGCACCTGGTGAGGTCAGTGCTCTCTGTCAGGCCGGTCACTGGTCTGGCCAGGTGCCGGGGCCAGCCTGTGCCAGGCCCAACTCTGGTGCCCGCCTGCCTTGCCAGGGAACCCCAGCCAGTGGTGCCAGGCGCACTGTGCCAGTTCCATGGACGTGGAAGTCCCTGACCTTCCGGGCAGCAGGGGCAGGCTTGCTGGGCCCTGTCCAGCTTATGTCTGGAGGGCAGGGCTTTGGTCTCACCCAGCAGAATTCCCCAGGGTTGGAACAGAGTTGGCAGACTGCATGGGACCTGTGGAAGGGGCTGGACAGTGCCCAGAGCTGGCGCCTGGCATTCTGGACCTGGTTGGTTGGAAGGTGGGCTGGCACATTGGGCCCACGCCGGGGGCTCTGCAGCTTCCGGCTGGAGGGGGCCCTTGGGAGAGGTGTGTCAGCTGTGGGGCTGGGCTCGAAGCCGACATGTACCACGGCCGTATGTGGGGCCACAGCACCAGGGCGGAGGGAGGGCAGAGCCAGGGGGAGAGGCGCTGTGCTGGGTGTGTACCTGCGCGCTGCGCGGCGCGGGCGGCGGCCGGACGGCTGCCGTAATAGCTGCGTCCCTCTGAGCGCCCTGCCCGCAGTACACAGCAGCTAATGAGCGTGTTTGCAGCGAGCCGCGTGGCGGTGCGCAGGGAGCTGTGATGGGAGGCGTTGAGGGAGGGCGCCCGTATCCAGCCAGGCAGGGCCTGTGCCCTCCAGGGACCCTGCCTGCCCCCGCCTCACCCTCCCACCTGCCAGCTTAGTGGCCTCTGAGGCCTCCATCTGCTAGGAGCAGGGCTTCACCTGGCTGCGAGGCATGCCCAGGTGTGGACGTGGGGCGTTTCTGAGAGCGCTGGCGTGTGCAGATGCGGGCACTTCCCCACTGCTGCGTGTGGGCCAGTCCACACGCGTGTGCTCGTGTGTGCTCCGGGTCTAACTAGGCACATCTGTGTATTTGTGGGCATGTCTGATTCTGCGCGTGTATGTATGCATCCTCCCTCAGGGCCTGAGAGGAAGACTGCCCCCCGAGTTTGATAGTGGCCCTGTTCCTTCCACACCCTTCCTGGGGTGCGGGAATCTGGGGCCTCTCAGGCTGACTGGGGGAGAAAAAGAGGGACCCTTTCTGCCCATCAGAGGAGACAGGAGAAGGAGGTCCCCTAGTTGCTGTTTGCATCACAGAAAGGTAAGAACTGGGAGCCTTCAGAGCCCAGCCAGCCCTCTGGTTCTGGAGCCCCAGAAGCCCCCAGAATGGAAGAGGAGGGGTGCCAAGGAGTCGGTCCTAGCAGATGGGGTCTCACAGTGCCGTCTGGTGCCGCGTGCACCCTGCCCCCAGGCCGGGTAGAGTGGTGTGGGGTGTGAGAGGCCATGAGGGGCGCCTGTGGGAGGCCCTGCACGAGGGGTGCGGAGGAGAGAGCTGTGTGGCTAATGTGTCCAATTAAATTACTTCAAACCCTGCCGCGGCAGCTGCTCCCGGCGGGGCCCTGGGTACAAATTGGATCCGTCTCATTACCGCAGGGTGGTGGCAGCAGGGCCGGAGAGCGGTGGCCAGCTCAGTCAGCACACAGGGGGCCCTCGCCCACTGCCCTTCCTGGGCCCACTGTGGCTCCCTTGAGCATGTGCTCACACCAGCACTCCTCAGGTTCCCCACGTCCACCAGGTGCAGAGAGTAGGGCTCCCTGCACACCTCCTTACCATCCTGACCCTCATCCCCGGCAGCTCAAGGGCCCCTCTGAGCCCTCACTTTCTCCAGGAATGGGGACTTCATGTCTTGGGGGGGTCCAGCCTAAGGAAGCCCTGTCAGGTCACCCAACACAGCCTGCATGAGTAACAAAAGTGCAATAAAAGCAGCAAGTTCTAACTTGCGGAGCGCTCAGTGTGACCCAAGCTGGGTCTCTGGGGTCGAGCCAGCTGTCTGTTCAGATCCTGGCAGAGGCACTTGCTGCTGTGTCTCCTGCGCAAGTTACTCCACCACTCTGACCTCAGTTTCCTCCTCTGTTAAATGGGTGGTTCTGACCGCCCATGGCGTTGGGGGACGAGGCAAGATAAGGCAGGAAACGTCTTCAGCCAAGAGCCCAGCATGTAGTAAGCACCCAGCCAACGGTAGCTGTTACCAACTCTGTCCTCTCCAGGGGATTGATGGGTGGGATGAGGGTTCCGGAAGTTCCGAGGGGGCCATGTTCCTGCTCCCACCCCCGTGGAGGAGGAGTAGGGGAGGGCTCCCCTAGGCGGTGCCAGTCAGCGACCATCAGGACAGCTCGAGGGGGAACTCGCCGTCAGAAGTTCTTGTGGGCTTCCAGCCACACGCCCAGACCCAGGAGCCGAGCTTTGCGGTCAGGGCCGTGGATCTTGAAGGAAGAATAAGAGCTTGCCACGTGAGCAAGCAAGGATGAGGTGTTCGGTGTGGCGGGGACAGCACAAGCAGTGGCCTGGAGGTGTGACAAGTCTTGGTCAGGTGAGGCAGCAGTGAGTGTTTGAACTTGGCTGGGAGGGAGGCCTTTGGTGGGGGCAGTTGTAGGAGTTAGGCTTGGGAAGGGTAGGACGTGCCAAATTAGGAAGGTCCTGGCCTTCTGAAATAGGAACAGTGGAGTTTTGTTTTGTTTTTAATGAGGGCAGAGGAGAGCCATGGATGGCTGTCACGTAGATCACCACAAAGAACTTCAGTGCTGTGGCAGTGGGGCGGGTCTCACCTGCACAGAGCTGGTCCAAGGCACCCACACCAGGTCAGCTGTGTCCAGCCAGACAGGGGTCCTGCCCTTTGAAAGCTTGTGGTGGGTAACGGGCAGTCAAGGGGGCAGTCCGGTACAGATGGGCGTGGATAGGCACCCCCAGGGGGCTTCCCTAGGGAGCTCGGGTATCAGAGAAAGCCTTCAGGGTGGGATGGGGAGCCCATGTAGGCAGGCCCAGGGCCCAGTGGACACAGTTAATGCTCCTGAGGATTGGGTCTGCATGCTGCCCTCCACTGTGGGCATCGGGGACCAGGCCCCAAGGAGCCACTGGGCTCACGCTCCAGCTGCCGTGCCTGAGCTCCAGAGCCCCACCAGAGCCAACCTGTTTCCATGGCAACTAGGCAGGCTGCCTCCCCCACCCCCCCGCCCCGTCCCTGTGCCCAGGGCCCCTGACACAGGGGCCCATTCATAGCAGGGCATGGGGAACTCTTCCTACTTCTCTAGGGGGTTGTCCCGGGGCAAACACGTCACGCCTAGGTGCTGGCAACACCTGCACTTCCGAATTTGGGTCCGTGTGCACATATGACGCATACGTGAGCCCTGCGGCAGGAAGCAGGGAGGCGGAGGTGGCCTGCACTGTCCACGCACCCTAGCTGGGGATTTGTTCCCCGTGGGGGGAGGGTCAGGCGGGCACTGGAGAGCCTGATGCCAGGACAAACTATGGGCCCCTTCACGGCCAGGAAAGCAGCCCAGGGAAGGAGAGGTTGGAGGATGTGCAGGCCAGGAAAAGTGACCAGGGAGGATCTCCTCACAGTGCCTGGGCGGTCCGCAGGCCACCGTGTTCTTCACGTACATCGTTCCACTTAACCTCCACAGCAGTCCTGTAAGGGAGATAGCATTGTCCCTGTCGTACAGATGAGGAAAGTGGGGCCCAGAGAGGTGGAGTGTCTCACCAGGTCACTCAGTAGAGCAGGGATGAGATTTCTAGTCCGCCTCACTCCACAGCCTAGGTCTTAACCACTGGCCTACACTGCCTGGTGCCTCCCTTATCCCAGTAGGATCCAAGCCAGCCTGTCTCGCGGCCTAACACTTGGAAGGGAGCGCTGGGAATTGTTACAGGCTGCAAAGCTGGACTCAGAGGGTGTCCCCAGCGTCTCCTTCAGTGCTTGAGATGTCCCCCGAAACCTTTGTTGTCAGGTTCCTGGCATGGGGTGGAGCCTCCCTCCCACCCTGTCTCCTCCCCCTCCCCAGGCAGTGCAGAAGGATCCTCTCACTCCAGGGGAAGCACCCCTCGCTCTCTGCCTGGCCATGGAGGAGCCTGATGAATTGGCTGTGTGCCCCCCCAACCCCATTTCTCCCTCTCCAGCCCCCGCCTGGTTGGGGAGGTGCGAAGGGAGCGATTTCACAGCCTGTCAGCTGAGGCCTAAAAATACCCAGAACTCCGAGATGCTTGGGCAGGGGGAGGAGAGAGCAGCGACCAGGGATGGGGTGGAGGGGGTGCAATGGTAACTTGGCCAGAGAAGCCCTCACGGCACCACAGTCCTGCTTGGGAGGGATGAGCAGAGGTCCCCAGTTATCCCATCTGGCCCCATATCTGGCAGTGATAAAGAGGGGGCCGTCTCTAGGGTCTGGAGACCTCAGCCCCGGCACTCAGACCTAAGGGAGGGCTTAGTCTCAGACAGGAACTGTGGACCCCAGGTCCCCCAGAGCCTCCGGTTGATGCCTCTTTCTCCCTCTCCACCCCCGGGTTGGCTGGCATCTTCAGGCCGTGGGAGCTGGGCCTGTGCCTGTTTCCTTCCTGGAGAAGGGGCCCGCTTCTGTTAGGGGAGGCGTGAGGAAGGCAGTGTGCATGGGGGTACCAGCAGGTGCGTGATGTGACGTGTGAGCCACCCAGGCACTAGAGGGGGGCAGAGGAGAAGGGGTGTGGTGGCCCACGTCACTGCCATGTGGCTGTGTGCTGAGGCATGGCACAGGGCCCCCGCGAGTCAGCCAGCACCCGGAAAGGGGGACGTGTGTGTGGACCTGGTGGAGGTCACCTGTTCTCGGTGCCAGAATGCTGATGGAAATGTATGACTGAGCGTGGCTATTCCAGACGGCAACTGGGGGAAGGCACAGGAGCAGGTGTGGGAGCAAACACGTCATGTCATACAGACACATGACGGCGTGTGTGTGCTTCTCCTGTGGAGACATGATGGCACGTGTGCCTGGGCAGAGGAACACAAACAGACGTCTCTGGGCCCCCAGCGGGGGCTGAGCAAGTCATTTGGGAAATGCAGCCCGAGCAGGGACTCTGGATCAAAAGTAATGGGGTTCACATCCCAGGTCGTCCGTGTAGTGATCTTAGGCAAGTTAACTAAACTTTCATTGCACGTTTCCCCCTCTGTAAAATGCAGACAGTGAGAGCACCTACTTCAGGGGGCTGCTGGGAGGCTTCAGCGAGTTAATGGAAGTAAAGTGCCTAAACCAGGCCTGTCAGAGTTAGCACCATATGTGCACTCGCTCTTGTTATCTGGTCTCCGCCCCTCGTAAGTGGGAGCCCCAAGTTCAGAGAGGGCAAGTGACCTGCCCAAAGTCACACAGTAAACTAGCAGCAGAGCCAGACCCAGACTCCAGTGCCTTAAAACCCCAAGTCTAAGACCTGACACCGCCTGCGAGAAACCCTCACAACGCAGGATTGTATCCCTATTGGCTTCTGGGGCCCGCGTCCTACCAGGGCTGGCGGGACCTTGGGAGCTCAGGAATCTGAGCACCATTAGGTAGTGCCGGGGTGGAAGGGTCCTCAGGGCAGCGGCCAGCTGCCTGAGTTAGAACCACGGCACTGGTTAGCCCGTGGACTTGGCCAACTGCTCAACCCTCCTGAGTCTCAGTTTCTTCCCTCTAATGGAACCATAATGATACATTATAGGTTATAGTGGGGATTAAATGAGATCCTTCGTGTAACGTCCTAAGTGGCTGGAGCACTGTACCTGCTAAGTGTTCAATAATGTTAGCTGCAGCTGCAACCCACGTGGAGCCCAGTGCTCCATAAACGGTGACTTCCTTTCCAGCCCCTGGCTACCTTGCTCACTTCTGCTGCCACCCCACACTCCACAGGGCTTAACCTGATCAGGGACTGACTCCCTGGCAACCAGACCTGTCTTTGTCTCCTATATTATTGGCTTTGCCCAGGAGGGCACAGGACCCACGACTGGGACTTAGCCCCTGAGCCCTCTATATCTGGCCACATCACTCACTTGCTGCGTGACCTTGGACAAGCACCATTTCCTCTCTGGGCCTTGATCCTTCCTCTGTAAAACCGGGAGGCTGGATCGCACAGTCCCAGAGCCTCCTGGTTGTGTTGCTTTGTGACTCAGGAGGGTCCCTGGCTCAGTCCACTGGAGAGAGTGGCAGTTTGGCAGGAAGAGAGGTGGGCCGGCTGCTCTGGGTGAATGGAGCATCTGGGGCCTGAGCCGGCTGGTGGCCTGCCATCATGCCCGCCGGTACCTGTGGATGCGTAGGAGGGCATGCAGGCCCGACTGGCTGGGCACTGACATTGGGGGAGGCTCAAGGACAATGACGTAGAGAGAGCCCTTCTTGGGGCCCTGGGAGCTGCCACTCCAGCCGTCCTCCCCTGTTCTCCTCCCCTTTTCCCCAGGGCTTTTCTTCAGCAGTCCCTCCTTCCTCCCTGTCCTTCCTCTCTCCTTCCCCTTCCTGGAGTTTCCCAGTATCCCCTCCTCTCTGCCTCTTCCACTTCTGTAATCTTGACAGTTTTCCTGGGTGTCTTCTGCCTTCCCCTTTGCAGAGGGGAGATCTCTCCCCACCCCTCTGTCTGCTTCCTGTGATTCCTCCTTTTGCCTCCTTACAACACAACACGCTTCCTGGTGCCTGGATCTTCCTGGCTCTCCCCCGACCCCCACCCGCTGCTGCTCCTGAGCCTAGGTCTCTCTCCTCTGCCTGGCATGTCTAGGTTCCTTCCAGCTTCTTTTCCCTTGGCTCGCTCTCACTTCAGAGTCCCTCCCTCCCCAGCATCCCCACCTCCCTTCTTCCAGTTCCTTGGAGCTCCTTCCTCCTCTACCAGCCCCCGCCCACCAAAGTTTCCTGGCCTCCTTCAGCTGATGGGGCCAACCCAGGCATTTTCTGTGGTTGGTGCTGCTACCCTGTACCTCTACCCTTGTGACTTGAAAAAAGGGGTCAGCCCAGGGCCCAGGGACTGGCAGCCTTGCCTCTTAATTAGCAGGAAGTAATTGCCTGAGAAAAAAATTTCATTTTGAATGAGACATCGAGACTCCAAGTTAGACCTGAGCCAACTGATGGAGCCTAGGGAGCAGGACGGGGGAAGTAGCTCAGGTCAGGGGCCCAGGAAGTCCCTCAGGAGATGAAGGCCCTTAGGACCCCCCTCCCTGACTTGGTCCGAGGACCCCCACCTTGGGGAGGAGGACAGAGAGCACAGGGCTCAGAGTTCCACTGTCTTCATCTGAATTCTGGCTCCACTGTTGACTGTATTCCTTGGGACACGCCACTTACTCCTTCGAGCCTTCGTTTTCCCTACTGTCCAATCAGAAGAGGGCCTCAGGTGTCGTGAGGGTTGATTTGGACAGTGGCTATAAAAGCACTTTGCAGGCTGTAAAGTGCTGTGGGAGTGCGAGGTAGTACTCTCTCCCTCCACAAGGTTCTCAGCTGAGAAGTGAAGCTGATGCACGGGTGGGTGGTCTTGGAAACACCTAAGGGGCAGCAAGACTTCCAGAACATGGAGGGATGATGAGGGGGATCCAGCTGAGCTGCAAGATGAAAGGCAGACAGATGTGGTTTCCCGTGGGGGTCGCAATACTCACCAGCTGCACCACCCTGAGTGATGGCCTCACCTCCCCGAACTCCACTTCCGTCATCTGTAGGATGCTGATTGGGGCGTTTCCTCCCAGCGGGGTTGTAAGGCTAATGAGATAATGTTTGCAGAGCTCTTACCACAGTGCTAGGCCTATAGTAAGTGCTCAATAAATGACATTAGCTGTACTATCTACTGTAATTAAAGGCTATTATCTTTACTCCCTGCTTGGATCCAGGGAAGCTGTGATTTTTAGCATTGTCTTCAGGTGGTTTTATTTGTTTTTCTTTTTTCTTTTTTTTTTTTTTAAGGAGACGAATTTTTACACCTAGTGAGGCTAATATCAAGCGGTCCCTAGAAACAACAAGCAGATCTGCTTCTCAAAGAGCTCCCATCTGTGGGGTGGGTGGGGACAGGAGTAGGCTGAAGCTGTGGCCTTCTCCCCTGACCCCGCCCCCCTTTCCCTAGGCATGGGCTGTGGACAAGTTTCTTATTTGGGTGGGTGTGAGGTAGAGGGCCACTTCGCTGGGGGAGGGGTATTACAGGGCTTTGTGTTCATCTTAGTACAACTGGCCCTGCAGTGGGAGAAAAAGTTGTGTTTGTTTAAATAGGTCTAGCCCACTCACCTTGGAGGAGGGAGCAGAAGTTTCACCTGGTCTTGTTTGGCCACCTGGGTTGAGTCTTCACTGTGAACCGGGCAGCATGGCGCCCCAAGGCCGCCGGAACACAGTGGGACAGCCTGGAGCGTGCAAGCGTTGGGCAACCTCTCAAGCTCAGAGCGCCAGGTTGCCCTGGGAGGGGTGCGGGGTGGCTAGGGCCAGACCGTCGTCTGCCGCTCCTTCCCCCAGTCGCCCAGCTCCACCGCCGGGGACCTTCTGTGCTCCTGCTCTGAGCGCAGTACCCGCGCCAGCCTCCAGGAGGCAGTGCGGCAGGCTGTGGCATTAGCGGGAACGCTGGGAGGCTCTTTTTGTCTCCAGTGGGCTTCAGAGGACCTCACAGGAGGGAAAGGGAGCTCTTAAGGTCGGTTGGTTGCTGGCGGGGCTTCAGCTTGGGAGGAATTGGCAGGGGAAGGTGGGCCCACTATGGTGCAGTCTTAAAACAGGTTCTGGTCGTTTGGGTCCCGCTCGTCAGGAGCAATGCAAAGGGTGGCCAGGTGGAGTGCTCAGTCCCAGGCCTGAGTCCTGTTTCAGAACCAAGGACAGAGGCAAAGCGGCTGGAGACTGTTTCAGCACCGTGGACAGAGCTCGGGGTGGCATGCTCAGTTGCTCTGTTTTAATATTTGGCATGAAAATGATACCCCCAAATATGGTAGACTGGCATCTCCGATAGAGAATCTCAGCCATCCTAACAAGATGTCTGCGATTCTAATGAGGCGACTTAGGACCAGAGAGTTGAGTTGGTTTCCTAAGGTTCCACAGCCACACGGTGCATGGCATAACTGGACCCAGATCCCCAGTGGTCTCCTTCCCTCCATCTCTCCCACGACTGGACTCCCACTAGTTAGCCCCCTCCTTCCTAAATGCCTCTGGGAAAAGTTTCACATTATGTTGCATCCCTGGGAGTTCTTGAGCTGGCAAAGGTTAAATTACACCTCCCACACCAAAACCCCAGGTCAAGAGGCTGAATCCTAGGATGAAAGATTCCTAGCCTCAGCGGCTTCCATGGCTCCAAGCCTCAGGTGGGAGGGTGTCAGGGCACCTGGTCCATAAGGAAGCCTGTGACCTGCGGAGCTAAAATCGAGTCAGCAGCATGAGGAACTCTTAAGTGCTCTGAGATCCTCAAATAAAATATTGCAAACCATTCTCACCCCAGCTTCTTTGCAGCCTTGTATTATTAATAACAATAAGATGCTGATTTAGGCCAAGGCACAACAATGTATTATTCATAGGAGTAACTAGTGGTCAAGGCTTGCACTTAATCATCACACGTTCCTGATCCTGCCCCCACTCCACACTCATGGTGGAGAGGCCCTCCATCTGAGCTCCCCCTTTCCTGGACTCCTGCTGCTCTGATGGACGTGATCATTTTCATGGCTGCCCAGGCAACTCATCAGCTTTGAGATAGGGGTGGGTGGTGAGGGTGGCAGGTGCCGGGCTGGCTCCTGGCTGGACACCTTTCAGGCTGGGCTCCCTGCTCAGAGCTAGCACTGGGCCCTCCCTGTTCATCCTGACTGGCTTTGACTCTGATGACTTCCAAACTCAGCAGCTCTCTGGGGTCTGAAGATGGCCTGTCACCCCTCCCTCTCTTTTGAGGCTAAAGACTGAAGCCAGATGTACCAGGAATTATGGGAAGTGGGGGTGACTGTGGTGAGCGGAGGGGGGGTCACCAAGGAGAAGATAGCCCTGTCATCCCCTTAAATACAACAATGGATGTGAAACCCTCAGTACACTCTAGAGCACTCTGTAAACTCTTCTGCACTGAACAAATAGGATCCATTATTACCAAGGCCATGCATGCTCTCTGCTAGAAGAGAGAGCAGAGGTAGAGAAGGTGTGGACGGGGCCCTGGTAGCTCCACAGGCCCTGCTCTCTGATGAGGAGTCAAGTGCTTTTGGATCCTGACATGTTCCTGTCCAATTTCTTGCTGGAACAGCTCCTGGCCCATCCAGATAATCCTTCATTCGCTGTTTACTCACTTGGCATCGCCTCTGAATTCTAAACCGCCTGCATCCAGCCGGCCTTTGCGGCCCCTGCCAGAGCGCTCTCCCTGGCTCACTCACGCATTATCTGTTTTTATTACAGTCAAGGTTGAGGAGACTTGCTCATGCTAAGCCCCTATTTTCAGCTAGTTGTAACTTTCCAAAACAATTCCCCTGCGGCCTCCTCTTTTGCCAGCCTTGTTCCTGCCCCAGGTAAGGCTGGAGGGGTTGTGGGTTCCTGGGCTGCTTTCTGAAGGACACTCCGAGAGACTGTCCGGAGGGCATGCGGGTAGGGCCAAGACCCAGCTTTCCTGGGAAATGCGTGCCTGGCTCTCTTTCCCTTCTCTTTCTTTTTTCCTTCTACCCGCCCATCTCATTTTCTTTTTCCTGTAGCAAGAAATGCGCTGCCCCCATTCCCAAGGTGGGTGGCCTGGAGCCGGGAGCTTTAGAATGGAGAGAGGGCAGAAAATGCTTCAAGACAGGAGGCCTGGCACTTTGCCTGGCTGTCTGGGGTTCAGAGTTTAGCTCATTGGTTTTCTGTTGCTATCTTCCCAACTATGCGCCTTTCTGGTTGTGTGTGTCTGTGCGTGTTTGTGTGTGTCTGTGCGTCTGTGCGTCTCTGTGTCCTTTGGGTCTGGAGGAGGGAGGGGTGTGGGATAGGCACGAAAAGTGTCTCCCCCGCTTCCATTGCCCAAATAGCCCTGGGGCCGCTCGTCTTGCGCATGTTAATGCCCTCCCACCTTCCTCCAACTGCTCAGCATGCACGTGGAGGGGAGCTTCCTATGGAAACCTGTGACTCCAGTTTTCACTGCCTTTTACCTGGAACGTCATCCTGCAGCCACAAAGGATGGGGGTGGCGCTGGGGCATGATATGTCCTGGTGCAGAATCGGGTGGGAGGAGGTGGGATCCGAATAGGAACACTCGGGCAGACGTAGCCCTGACCACCCCCAACGTCACAAAATAGCAGTTGAGCCCTAGTCAGCACCAGGGACCGGGCCCTAGGCAAGTCCTCAGGCATCCCTCCCTCCATTGCTTCCTGCTCCCACTCGGTCCAGCCCTGGGCGCTCGACCCCAACCTGTTCTGAAACCTTTCGGCGGACTAAGCTTCTCTCCAGTGAGGGTACTTTGCCGAGGCCGGGGGCTGGCCCAGTGGAGCAGGGAAGGGGCCCCGGGAAGGTGCGTGTGTGAGAGACCTCTGAAGTGCCGGGGCCAAGGGGCATGGCTCTCTTTGGGAAAATTCCTGGGGAAATGGAAGCCCTTTTCCCAACTGCTCTTTACTGTGTGAACGTTCACTCAGTTTCTTTCTGCTCTTCCCACTGTCCTCGGAGCGACTTGTTTGAAGGTTCCGCTTCCGGAGGGTGGAACACAGTGAGAGCTGCAGGGTTCGGGGTCTTACGGACTCCAAGTTCAATTCTGGCGTTACCTCCCTTCTGCTAGGTGCTCTTGGACAAATGTGGAACCCTTCTGAACCTCAGTTTCCTTCTTCGTAAAATGTGCATGAGGGTATCTATCTTCAGGAGGAAGCTGAGGACTGTGAACATGATTCAGTGTTGAGTGTACATTAGTTACTATGATTAGAGGCCCTTGGAAAGGAGAGTAAGGGCTTGGGATCTGGGGGTGCCCAAAAGAGGGGAGCAGTCTAGGTTGGGAGGGTGTTGGAGTGACAGGACATCTTTGGAGGGGCTAGATGTGTGTGTGTCACCCTCTGAGAGTGTAACAGCAAGTGAATTCTGGGGGGAAATGCGTATGTGCACAGATTCCCAGCATATCCAGCGGCCTCTCCGTACTGTGTCCTGGGCTGTGGGCTGTGGGAGACCCTGAGCGGTGGGAGATAGGCGCTAACCCTATCGGTCCTGCTTGGAGAACAGGACTACCCACAAGTAAAGGGGGTTGGATAGAGGGTCAGTTAATTCAAATTTGGAAAAGGAAGCGACTGCTGTGAGCTCCTGTCATCAGGGAGGGCTTCCTGGAAGAGATGGGCCTTGAATAATTTCATGCATTCGTTCAGTACTTATCCAGCCTCTCCTATGTACCAGACCTTGTGCTATAGAGATGAGTGATCTGGGGTCTCAGCCCTCCAGGTACTCCCAGTGGGGGAAAGATGTAGAAAGCGCTATTATTAATCCAAGGAACAATTGCCATAGTTACAGGGAAGCAGAGGAAATGTGGAAGGGAATGACGGCCATCTTCGTCTGGGGATCTTGAGGGTTTCACAGGGAACAGCTCCTGTGAAACCTCAGGTGTGAAAGATGGCCTTCTCGAAGGAAGGAGAAGCATGGGGTGTGGCTAGGTCACAGGGTGTAGCACATTAAAGAATGCTGTCACATCCTTCGGCTCAGAGGCGGCCACTGCAGCTGTGGTGAAGGACAGGCGCAAGTGGCCTTAACTCTCCATGCCTGTTTCTTCCTCTGTGAAATAGAAATAAGGACACAGGGTGTGGTGGTCACACAAAACGATGCATGTAAACTTCCTGGCACAGTGTCTGCCATGAAAGGTGTGTGCTCGATTAATGTGAACTGTTATTTGATCCTGACCGGACCCCAGCAGGGCAGGGCAGGGGTTGTTAGCATCCTTTGAAGGTATGGACCACGCCAGGGTTGCTGGCCAGAGCCAGAGGTGAGACTTGAATCCCAGTCATTGGCCTGCAAGTCTGCTTCCTGTCCACTGCTCTGCCTCAGGTGAACAGACAGAGTTTGGGTAGGCAAGTAACGGGTACAGGGAGAGAATTCCAGGCCAGAGGACGTGCATGAACATGAACACAGCAGAGAGGCCTGGGCAACTGCTCAGGCCGTGGCCATGGGGGACCAGGGGGGTGTGTGTGAGAGAGAAAGAGCGCGGAGCCGTGAGTGTCAGTGTCTGGCCTGTGTGTGTGTACCTGCCCCCGCTCTGGCTCCCCTCCTGTTCCCCCCAGGCGGCTGGTGAGCTTGCCCTCAGAAGTTCATTCCTTCTTCAGTGGCTCCCCAGGGCATCCCAGCAGCCAGCAGCCCTGTTTGATTTTGTTTATCCATAAATCATGGCTTGCTGAGGAGATGAGTAGGAAATGGGAGTGGGGGCAGAGCCCTGGCGAGGGACGGGGTCGGGTCTGCAGTTGACACCAGAAGCCCAGCCTGGCTTTCAGCTGCCACCCCACCCCCACCTCTGCCCTCCCCATTCCTTGCCATAGGCATTCACTGGTGCTCGCTTTTGGTCAAGCCCTGGGCCAGGTCCTGGGGCAGGGAGTGGGGGCACAGTACACAGAATCGAGTAAGACATGACCCTTGGCCTCTGTCTGTGGGCAGAACTCGATGTGCATCTAGTTCAGTATTTCATTCAACACTTCATGTCCCTGATGTCCCTAATACCGGAGCGAGACATGGTAATGCAATGGTAATAGCTAGCATTTATTGCCTGCTTATTCTGTGTCAGGCACTGTGCTAAGCACATTATATGTGCTAATTCCTTTAAACCTCACAGTAGTCCTATGAGACCTGTACTATATTAGTCCCCATGGACAGATGGGGAAACCAAGGCACATAGAGATTGGGTCACATGGCTTGGAAGAATAAGAGCCAGAATTTGAGCCCAGACAGACGGGCTCCAGAGCCCTGGCACTTAATCACTGCCCCTTAAAAGAAGGGTGCAGGCACAGAGTGAGGGAAGCACAGAGGTAGGAGAAATTAATTCCCACTGGAGAGATTATGGAAGGCTTCCTGGAGGAGGCAATTTTTATCTGGGTCTAGAAAAATCAGGACTTGTCAGGCAAAGATGGGCATGGGGGAAGAATGGAAGGGGTCCTGGTGTGTGTGTGTGTGTGTGTGTGTGTGTGTGTGTGTGTGTGTAAAAGAGGTTCTCAGACTCTGTCGCTGCAGCCTCCCCCACCTCTTCTCTCTCCGTTTTGTGTGGGTGACAGGCGAGATAACATTTGCAAGCATTGAACATTCAACAGATATTTACTGAGCACCTCCCGTGTGTCAGCCTATCACAGAGGATCCTGAAATGAGCAAAGCAGACACAGCCCCTGCCTTCATGGACCCCATAGTCTGGTACACAGTAGATGCTTAATAACGGTGGCCTCTATTATTGTCATTATTTCTAGAGGCTTGGGATTCCTCCTCACTCATTCTTTCAACAAGCATTGGTTGAGCACCTACTATGTACATGACTCTGTCCTGGGTGCTAGGAGGACAGTGCTGAACGGAACAGCAAGCCCGGCCCTCATGGAGAGACACGCTAGAGGGGAAGACTGCGTGAGCATTCCCACCACAGGGCTTTACCGTGAGCTCCTCTGGGCGTGGCATCCTCAGGAGCACAGGCTCCACCCACAGGACCCGGCAAAGCCTACAGGACTCCGATAGCTTCCCATCCACCCTGAGCTCTAAGCAGCTGGCATGCCCACCGCAGGCCTGGGCAGAGGGGCAGCAGTGTCTGAGCTCACACCTCACTCCCAGGATACCCCCGGGACTGGGCCCAGGAGGCCTGCTTCTCCTCGCTCCTGCTCACCCTGCCTCCCGCGACTCCTGATGTCATCTGTCTGCACTTGTCTGTGTCTCAGCCCCGGGGACCCAGGATGTCTCCTCTGCCCAAGGATAGGTCGTGGAAGTCAGCTCTGATAAAAGGCTGACTAGGGCTGCAATATTTTCTTTCCCCAAATGTTAATATGCTGACGCTAAGGGGACTTGAAACCACGCATGTCACCAGAGGAAGGGTTTAGAAGGGCTGGGGCGGCTTTGCCTGGAGAAGACTGGAAGGGGACACGAGAGCTGTCGGCAAGGATTTGGAGGCCTGTCATGTGGCAGAGGGAGCCAATTTGTTCCCAGCAGCTCCGGAGGGCAAGCTTAGAACCACGAGAGAAAGTTCTGGGGAGACAGATTCAGCTCAGCGCATGGCACAGCAGCCCTGGCTAAGGATGCGCATCCACGGAGGGCCCGCCTCCTGGAGAAGCAGCTTCCTGTCACCTCCAGGGCTGCCCGGGGGCTGCGTGCATCCATGGGGCCTGACCCCATGACTCCTGAGGCCCCTTCCAGCCTGAGACACAGTGACTCCATGCCCTAGGAATGGCTTCACCCTGGCTGGCAGCTGAGAATGTGCTTGTTCCCCTTGACGGCAACATCGCGTGTTGGCCGAGGACTTCGTGTCAGTTTTGTTCACAGCATCAGTGCAATTTGCAATGGCAAGCGTTTGTGTCAGCCGGGCTTCCAGGGCTGTCCGAGGGATGCTGGGGAGCCTGGGGGTGTTGGTGGGGAGGGGTCAGCTGTCTGGAAGAGGATGGCATCCACCCACGGCAGGGGATCTCAGGATCACCGATCCCGAGGGGCTCAACTTTCCTTAGCAACACATCCCTTTCTTCAAATGGAATTGTCTGCAAAAGCCCAAGATGTAAAACAGGGAAACAATGCTGTTTGGGTTGAAGAGGATGTGGGAGACTTAGCATCTACCTCCATATTCCCCGAGAAATTCCTGGGAATCCTAGGGGTTCCCAAGAGCACACAAAGCAAGGACTGTAGACTGAGCCAGACTGTCTGGGTTTGAACCCTGGCTCCACCACCTATCTGAATGACCTTGGACAAGGCACTCCCCCCCCTTTGCCTCAGTTTCCCATCTGTAAAATGGAGATAACCATAATGCTTCCCTACGTTGTTGTGAGTACTAAGTTGTTACCTCCTTGGAACACCAGGAACACTGGCTCGTCATCACAGCAAGGAAGCCTCAGCTCTTCCATAGACGAGTCACTGACATCCGAGGTTGAATCCTTGCCTGCAGCCACACAGCTGGGTAGTGGCCAGATTAGGGTCTCAGCCTAGTTCTCCCACACTCCAAGCCCAGTGCTCGTTCTGCATGCCACAGAGTGCTGACTGCTTAAGATGGGCATTCCCTGGGTCCTTGGGCACCATTCAGAGGGTGCCCCCTGGCTTCTGGGGTTCACAGGCTCTGTCCTCAGGGGCTCTCGGGCCTACAGCAGAGGTCGATGAGCAGCTTTTGAGAAGGACCTTGTTTGGCATGGAGAGGAGGGAGCTCCAGGGAGATGACCCCTTTGAGAACTGCCCCGTGGCCCAGAGGAGTGTGGGTGGCCACCTACTACAGTGACACGATGACCACCAGATCAGGAGCTCGCTCATACCCCACCTCCCCCTGCCCTGACCTTGTGCACACACGTTTCACAACTCCCGTGGCCTCCAGAGCTCAGTGAGCCCCTCAGCCTGAGAGACTCCCATCAGACCCTACTCTCATTCGGTCACCACACCTCACACCCCTTAATCTGGTCCCCTCCGCAGACAACGTGCCTTGCCTTTGCCCAGAATGTCCTACCTTCACCTCACCACCCCCAGACCACGCCAAATACCACCTCCTCGGGGAAGCCTTCCCAGACAGCTCCCTAGGCCAGCAGTCACTTCTCCATTTGTGCTCCCAGAGTCCTCTACTTACACCTGTGACAATACAGACACCAACAACCCTGGTAAAAATACCTGTGTACCGAGTGCTGGCCACCGCCCCAAGGAGTGGATGCCATTTTTATCTTTGTAAAGGAGAAAATGGAGACATTGAGAGCTTGCCCAGGGCCACACAGCTATCAAGAGGCTGAGACTTGTCAACTGTAAATAAAAAATAAATTAAAAAATATATCTTTTTTGTAATAAAATAAATTTTTACAAAGAGGCAGAGGCTCGACTCACACTCAGGTCTTTTCTCGGGTATTTTGGAGTCTGGAGCCCCAGGCTGGAGTCCTGCCACTTGCTGGTTCTGGGGCACCCAACATGCTAAGAAATAATTAGCTGAATTCTTGCCTGTCCCCCCTGCCTCATGGTAGATTCTCAATAGATAGCGGTCAAAGAAATCTCAGCCCAGGAATAGAATTTATTGAAAAGGAAGTGCAACAACCCCATGACACCCCCAGGCCCTCCCAGTGGGGCACGGACAGTTCTGGTGGAGAAAGCTAGAACCATGTGGGTCCCCCTCCTGGAAGGCACACTGCCCATCTCCTTACCACAGCCCTGCATCTTGGGGCCCTGGTGGCATGCCCTGTGCTATTATGGCCATCACTCTCCACTCATCCTGCCCCCTTCTCCGCTAGAAGCCTGGAGGCTAAAGATGGAGGCATCCTGTTTGGCCTAAGGATGCTGGTGGATGTGCTCCTTGACCCGGGGAAGGGCAGGGCAGGATCCGTTCTGGGGTGTCTGCAGCTTGTCCAAGTCGCAGCTCCCGGGTGCTACGGGCCTCGTGGTTGACACTGAACTGGGTACAGGGGCTTCCTGGGGGCTGAGGCTGTGGACTCGGGACAAGAGGAAGTTTAATTGGCCTGACAGGTAGATAGATGGCCACCAGGTGAGGGTGGCCTTTTCCCACAGCTGGGAGGCTCAGGAAATTGGGAAGGGAGAGGTGGGGCCCAAACAGGATTCTAGGAGAGAGGGTAACAAACCAGGTGCCCAGGGCACTGGAGTGGTGGTGGGAGGGAGTTCTGATGGTCCTGACAGCCCGGGGTGACCTCTGGGCCCTCCTCCTGAGGCCCCACAGCAAAGCAAGACAGACTGGAGCCCAGAAGCTAAAACCGCAGGAACCAGGACCAGACAGTGATCGTCAACTCTTTTTTTTTTTTAATTCATTTTTATTGTTAGACTTATTGGGGTGACATCTGTGAGCAAGGATTACATAGGTTTCAGGCATGCGATTCTACAGTGCATTGTCAACTTGTTCATTACCACCATTGCTGGCACCAAAAAGCCCACACAGGCTCCTCTGTAAATAAACAGCGTCTCTGTGACTTAAGGACGCATCCCAGTGCACACCTATTTTTTTCTTTTTATTGTTCGGTTTAGTGGGTGACATTGATTAGTAAAAAGTACATAGGTCCCAGGTATACAGTTCTACAACACATCACCTATGCGTTGTATCATGTGCTCACCACCCAGAGTCAGTTCTCTTTCCATCACCACCTATTTGACGTCCGCTCCCCCCTCCCCCACCCCTCCCCCACCCCTCCCCCATACCCTCAGATAACCACTAAACCAGTGCACGCATACTTATTAACATGTGCTCTGTGCCATGCTCACTCAGCTGCCCACACGATCATTTCCGGTCATGTTTTGACTTAATGCAGTGGTTCTCAACCTGTGGGTCGCGACCCCTTTGGGGGTCAAATGACCCTCTCACAGGGGTCGCCTAAGACCATCGGAAAACACAGATCAGATATTTACATGACGATTCATAACAGTAGCAACATTACAGTTATGAAGTAGCAACGAAAATAATGTTATGGGGTCACCACACCACGAGGAACTGTAGTAAAGGGTCGCGGCATGAGGAGGGTTGAGAACCGCTGCCTTAATGTATGGTTTGGGTTCATGTTTACAACCCCACTGTGAGAAGACAGGGAGAAGGTTTAATCCGCATTGCAGGGGAGCAAACAGCAGTATGTGACCTGTCCAAAGCCACACAGTTGAGCAAGGGGTAGAATTTGCACAGAAACCTGGGATTTTCCTCCTGGGACAGGTCCATGAAGGTTTTCACTCCTGAAGTATAGGACCCCTCAGCTCTGGAATGGAGGCTGCTGGTGGCCTCTGTGACCATTTAGGACAGCGGTGTCCAACCTTTTGGCTTCCCTGGGCCACACTGGACGAAGTGTCTTGGGCCACACATAAAATACACTCACACTAACGAGAGCTGATGAGCTTAGAAAAACAGAAAGAAAAGAAAGGTCACAAAAAAATCTCACGTCTTAAGAACTGGTGTTGGGCCGCATTTGAAGCCGTCCTGGGCCGCAGGTTGGACGCACCTGCTTTAGGAGATTGCACACAGTGAGCTCAGGCAATAAGCCATGGGAGTGGGCTGGGCAGAGGCCAGCTGGGTGGGCTTCCAGCCCAAGGAGAGCTGGGCAGAAGAGGGTGAGGGCTGGTCTGGGTTCCAGAGATTTCCTCTTTGACTCTACATGTGGTTGTTGAGTCTTGGCCAGACGCTTAAGAAGGTCTTAGCATCCGTAAGGCAGATGTGTTCAGAGGGACTGTAGGAGCTAATGATGACCAGTGGGGCCAATTCAGCTGGCGTGGTGCCTCAGAGCATGGGTGAGCGGGGATGGAAGTGCTTGGCAGGTAGGCCTTAAAGAAGCAATGGCTACTTTAGAGGAATGTGACATGCCTGTGACGCCTGGCTGGGCTAGGGGCACACTCGGCCTCTTATTTTGAAGATGTCAGATTAGGGGGATAGTATGGATCCCATGAGACCAGGAGAGATGCCAACCAGCACCATTCCCCCGTTTTACAGATGAGGAAACTGAGACACGGAGAGGAAAAGGGACGTCCCAAGGACAGCCAGCCAGAAAGAACTAGCAGTAGAACTTGCTCAGAACGCCCAGTGTGGGGGCAGTTGAAACGTATGGTGGTGGTTCTGGGAGGGCTCTGGCCAATGCGGGTCTGACCTGTGCATGTCCTCCCCAGGGGCGCCCACTCGCGATGTCCTGCTGGTCTCTGCCATCATCACCGTCAGCCTTAGCGTCACTGTCGTCGTCTGCGGCCTCTGCCACTGGTGTCAGCGCAAACTGGTGAGGCTCCTGAGGGCCCCGGGGGCGGGGCCTGGCCCTGCACCCCGTCCCCCACAATTACAGGCTCCTGAACGCCCTCAAGGACATGTGCACAAAGTCAGGCACACTTACGTGGAAGTGAGCACCGCACGCAGGCACCTGGGTGTTGGCCCGGTCTGTCTGCGTGTACACCCAGAGCCACGCACCTAGGGACATTCGCGGACAGAGATGGGTCTCACAGGCACGCTCTCAACTCCGCGCACGCACGCCCCAGCCCCGCAGGAAGAACCGCAGGCACACACGCGCAGACTGAGAATCCGAGGCCCCACCCCTCCGTGCACTGCCCTCCCCCAGCGCTGGGCGGGGCCGAGCCGCGTCTGTGGGCCAATGAGGTGCTGGCGCCCCCGCCGCCCCACCCCCAGAGCCCACACATCCATCCTGATTCTCAGGGTTTGTACAAGCTCAAACCGCTTCTTTTCATCTTTAACGAGAGCTGGAGAATTAACGAGCAGGATTAGGCCATTAATAAGTAACGAGACTGTCAGGAGGGACATTCATCACCGAGGACGCCGGGAGGGGGAGCCGGGCTGAGCCGCCCGCAGCCCGCAGCTTTCCGAAGGTGGCCGCCCCGGGCGACCCTGGCTCGAACCCCCTCCCGCCGCCCAGCCTGGCTCGTACCCGCTCCCGCCGCCCAGCCCGGAAGTGCGGTGGGGAATTGAGAACGTGACTTTCCATCACGGGATGTACAACTTGAGGCAGTTCCTTCGGAGCGTGTGCTGGGACCCAGTGGCCCCGTGCATGCAGGAGGAGCCAGGGGGCTGCCTTCCATTTTTCCTGGGTCTCCTGTGACTGCATCTGTCTCAGCATTTCAGGGGAGGTGGGGTGTGGGGCTTGGCCTCGTGCCTGTGTGTGAGTGTCCTCAGAGGCCACGGAAGCGGCTGAGCGTGCATTGCAGCCCTGGACGTCTTGTACCTGTTAGCTTCTGTCTGTCTGTATTTGAAGGCAGGGGGAGGTGCATGAGGAGGTGCTGCTGGTGCCCTTGAGTGGGGGGTCTTTTTGCTGAGCGTGTGGACTTTGAGGGCATTGGTGCAGTGTGTGTGTGCCTCTTCACCCCTGCACAGTGGGATGGGGATCATCTCATCAGATCCCCAAGTGAGCTGACCCTGGTTAGCACTCCAGGCTGTGGTGGTGGTGTGTGTGTGTGTGTGTGTGTGTGTGTGTGATGGAGCCTCACCACACGTCCCCCACTTGCTGGAGAGCAGGAGTTTAAAGATGACAGCAGGAGGGGAGCTGAGAGATGCAGAACCTGCCCTGGCCCAGCCCCTCCTCCCAGCCTCAGAAACTTCACCAGGGGTCCAGGCCACAGTCTGTCCTTTTCCTCTGAGCTGCCCAAGCCCTTGACCCTGCCACCACCTCCCCCTGACCCCCACTGTCTCCACACTCCATGGAAGGAACTTTAAAATGCACCCCTCACAGTTATTGCGCTCTCCTTGCCCGCCTGTCCCCTCGGCAGCAGGGATGTGACACTCTGACAGCCCAGATCCCATTTCTAAACATTAATAACTTCCTTAATCTCCCGCTGGCTTTTTCCGGATCAGCCTGGCCAACTCCTCCCTGACCAGCAAGCTGGTGGTATAGGCTCCTTAGAAGCCCTCTGATGTCTCCTGGACCCCACCCGAGGTTCCTATCCTTGCCCCATTAACTTTCTCCTGCCCCTCAAATCAAGTCCTGCCCAGGTTCCTGTCCCCCACAGCACCCCAACTTCTGCTGCAGTGATCGCTGCAGCCTGAGGGGAAGGTTCTATGAGCTGTGGAAGGAAGAGAAGCAGCCCTGGGTGAGCCAGGTAGCCCAGCCCAGCCACGTCTGGCCTTGAGGGAGGGCACTGACCAGCCTTAGAAGGGGGTGCTTATCAGAGCCAGTTCCCTGCCAAGGCCAGGAAGACGGACAGGAGGTGAGGGGTGGGGCTCCTCCCTGAGGGTGCTGCCCAAGAAGGGCCCCTGGCCACCACGGAGGGCTCTAGGCCTGATGGTCTCAGTTGGAACTAGGAATTAAACTTCTGGGCAGTGATGGGAGAGATCGAGAAGGAGCTGAGGACCCAGCAGCTGTTGTATAACTCTCAGCGTTCTGGTTCGGAGGCCACAGCAGCCTGGGGCTCACGCCTCAGGTAGAGGGCCGCTTCCGGTCTACAGAGAACTGCCGGGTACCCGGTTCCACACCGAGTCCTGGAGGCTGCACGGTCCCTGCTGCTGGGGGCCACGTTCCCAGGTGTGGGAGCTGAGGTACATAAGGGGGAAAATAATACCTGTGGGAGGAGCCCTGACGTGTCAGGGACGCAGGGCTCATCCGTGACACCACACACCTTTTCAGAACGGAGGAAGAGGAGGCCTTGGAGGGCAAGGGACTGGACCAGGGTGACGCGGGGAACGTGGGGCACTGCTGGGACCAGGACCCTGGCATCCCGGAGAATAGGGGAGCTGCAGGTGGAAGGAGGGCCCTCCCCACACCGCACACACCCTTCGGGGGAGCTCTGCGGAGCTGCCGTGCTCCCTAAACAGGCGGCCGCATGTCCAGGAAGGGGCTGCAGCTGGCAGGAGCGCCAGGAAACGCGGCTGTGTGGCTTTTATTTTGCTTTAGGGAGAATAGAATAATTGACTGTTGTGGCTGTGGTGTGGGTGCACATGACGATGGGGTAGTGTGTGTGTGTGTGTGTGTGTGTGTGTGTGTGTGTGTGTCCCCACTCAGCTGGGCAGGGCCAGACCAGTGCCCAGTGGGAGAATGGACTGCGGGGGCAGCCCCAGCCCCTGCACAGCCCCCAGCCCCACAGCCCCTGGCCCCTGGCTGTGCTTGGGGACGGCCCGGTGGCAGCCAGGGATGTTAATGGTGCCAGGTTCTGCATGAGCTAAATTTAGAAACCCAAACTGAGAAGGTGAATGGTGCTCACCTTCTGGGCAGCAGGCCCAGCTGCCACTGCAGCACAGCCCCTTCCCCTAGCCAGGACCCCGATGTGCCCTCCTGGTCCTGCCCTGCCCCTCCCTCCCCTGCTCATGTGGCATGAGGAACCCTGGGGGGCTGGCCCAGGCTGCCCCCCACCTCAGCATCAGTGGCAGCCTCTTCCGAAAGCTGTTTGCCCACAAAGGAGGCCCCACCCTGCCTCCCAGCCCCTGGGCACGAGGACCCCAGGGGGTCCCCAGACAACAGACACTGGCCACGACTGGGCACAAGCCTCCTCCCTGTCCCCAAGGCTCACATCGCTGGTCGCTGCCAACCTTGCCCTACAGGATGCCACCCCCACCATCTGGGGGTGGTGACGTGGCCAGTGTGACGTGGCCAGGCGCCTGAGAGCCGTCTGTCTGTGGCAGAGGGAGATGTGTTTCTGGGAGGCGGGCCAGAGCCCCAGGAGACGGGGACAGGCGAGGCCTCATCTCTGGGGCCAGAGATGGGGCGCAGGTCAAAGGGGTGGGGCAGGTCTTAGGACTCAATGGGGCCCACGAGCTGCCAATTAAAGAACCAATATCGTGGGGCACCCCGCAGAGGTGACACCCTCACACCTTGGCCTCCCTCCAACCTTGTTGGCAAGACTGGGCTCCAGTCTGCGCCCCTTTCCAGGGGGGTGCCAGGGCAGCGGGGAGGGTGTAGCCCTGTGTCCCAGGAGTGACCTGCTGCTATCTCCACAGGGCAAACGCTACAAGAACTCCTTGGAGACGGTGGGCACGCCAGATTCAGGGCGTGGGCGCAGTGAAAAGAAGGCCATCAAGTAGGTGCCAGGCTGCGAGTTTGGGGTGGGGGCATGCCGGCAGCCCAGTGGGAGGAGCCCCTGCCCCCTCCCCTGATCAGTCTCCTGCCCCTCAGAGTGGCTCCAGGGCGCCACCTTCTCTGCCCGTGCCCTCCCGGGCCCGGCCCTGTCTCCTGGCCGCTCTCCCAGCACTGTCCGCCTCCGTCCTCAGCCCACGCCGTGCCCGGCCCCCACGACTCCCCTGCTCCTCTCAGACCCCATCGGTGTTCTCAGGGAGACCTGGAGGCCCCCTGCTCCCCATCACCCTTGGTCCCCACCCCATGTCTTGTTGCCTCTGATTCTCTCGTGGCTCCCCCTTTTGCTCTGAGAGCCCTGCCTTCCTCTGTGGACCACCCGGGCCAGTCCACTGCCAAGGGTCAGGGGGAGATACCAGAAGTCCCCTTGCCCTTCTGGTTGGGGGGTCTGGGAATGGGGGGGGCTCTTCTCTAGAGAACTCTGTGCCCTTTGGCCCATGGCCTGGCCTCTTCCTCTACTGAGCCTGGGCCTTCACGGGGAGGCTGTCAGGCCCGGGTAGGGCTGAGGGCTCCATCTTAACCTGCCAGCCCAAGGGCTCTGCCCACCGCAGCCCTCAGCCCACCCCGCCCGCCCCCTTCCCACTGCGCAACCCCCTGCCCTTCCCGGGCCCCCCTCGCTCCCTCTCTCCCTGCTTCCCTTCTCCCTCTGCCCTGCATCTGAGGGCTTCCCTCTGCCCCTCCTTGCCACCTCCGCCTTTTTCATTTCTCGCTCTGACCCTGTTTGGGGCCTTCACAGGGTGTGTGTCTGTGGGGGGCGGATAAGTGGAGGGGTGGGCCAGGCCAAGGGTGGGGGTGGGGAGCCCCAGAGGAGGCCACGGGAAGCCTTTGAAGCGGGGTTTTTGCTGCACACTCTCCATCTTCAAAGCCGGAGCTGGCAGGTCTCGGGGCTGTTGCAGAGCCCAGGCTCCAGGCTCTCTGCAGGCGGAGGGGCTGTGTGGCGGACGCCCTGGGCCAGCCCAGCACCTGTGCCTGCTCCAGGCCAGGCTCCCAACCAAGTCTGCAGCCACGGTCTGGGCCAGGGGGCCTGTGTGTGGCAGGTGACCGTAACCTTCGTGGACAGGGGCATGTGTGGCAGGACCGGGTGTCCTGGAAAGGGTCCACGAGAGGGGACAAGATTCCCCCTAAGGGGTTGGGTGGGCAGCGGGGCCCTGTGAGCTGGGACAGAACCCATGAGGGCTCTCCAAGACAAAGTGACCTCTGTACAGCCCCTCCGCCCCTGCCCGCACCCACCCTGCTGAGCTGTCAGAACCTCTGCCCCAGGAGAAGGAAGCCACCATTCCTGTCTACATGTCCCCGGTTCCGAGGAGGAGAGGGGCAGGAAGCAGGGTTTGCCTACTGCACAATCTTCCGTGGGCTTAGGACCCCCCTCAAAGGGATTGGCTTGTCCGAGTCCCTGGGAAGCTGCGTGCTTCCCAACCTGTGTTCCCGGGAGCACCCTTGCCCCTACAGGACTAGAGCAACTAAATGTGGGAAACACTGCACACTCTATCTCCCTCTTGGAGATACGGCTGTTCACTGGCCCCCCGGGCGCTCCGAGAAGCCCTGCACTAAAGGAACCATGTTTCCAAACTTACTTAAAAATCCTCTTTTCCAGTACCGCGGCAGACAGCCTGGAGCACAAACAGGGGGACCGGCCTGGCAGTGACGACCCTGGGGGACCTTTCTCTCCAGGACCTAGGGTTGGGTGGCCCTTGGTTTTGGAGATCTGGAGGGGCCCAGGGCAGGAGGCCTTCCAACGGCTCTGTCCCTCTGTTACACTTGGGACGGGGGACCAAAGGGTGTGTCTGCTGGGAGCAGGGTCTTCTGTCGAGGCAGCTCCCAGGGAGGGGCTCCCACTGCTGAGGGCCCCTCCTGCCCCTCTCATCCCTGGCCCCCACTGCCCCTGTGAGCTGGCTCAGGGCTTCAGCTTTGAACCCTGGTCACAGGGTCCCCTGTGAGACATTTCTGAGGTGCACTCTGGACAGAGACGCTGTCCACACCAGGGAGGCCCAAGGGGTCCTGTGGTGGCAGCCTGACTTCTCCTTCTGTCCTTGGTTTCCGAGTCTGAGGTTGAGAACCAAAATCAAGGTCACACTTGTCCTCAGCTCCTGGGGTTTTCAGGCCGTGCCTTCTGGCAGCTGCGGCTTCTGCCACCTCCCCCCATGTAAATCCCACACTCTGTGCTTCTGGCATGTCTGCTTTCACACGGCATGTCAAGGGGCAGGAGGGGTGGGGAGACTGGGACAGAGGGTCCCCTCCAGGCCAACCAGCTCCACCTCGGAAAGAGACAGGGGCACAGGGAGAGGCTGCCCGGCCAGGTACATGTCAAGGGCCCTGAGGCTGCTTCTGGGACCCTCTTCTGGGGAGGGGAGGGGTGGGGGGGTGACCCAACCCCCACATATGCGATGAGCCCAGAGGGTGTCCAGCTGAACTGAGATCCTGTCCATCTTGCATGAAGGCTGCATCCCAGCCTTCCCAGAGGCTGGAGAGAGCAGAAGCAGCTCGGGAACCTCAGGCCAAGGGGAGGAGGAAAGATAGGCAGTTAGCTGGGCCTGCCACAGGAGCTCCTCGGTGGTCGTGGATGGAAGAGGGGAGAACCTGAGGTCTTCCAGAACTGGGGTCTCCACCCCTCCATGGGACAGCTGCCCCACCTTCTGATTTGACAGACAGGGAAACTGAGGCCAGAGGAGGTGGGACCCAGGAAGTTGGCAGCAGGGTCTGACCTACCTTTCAGCCCTTTACAGCCAGAAACCAGCACCCTCTCCCCCCACTGCCTACCGCATTCCTCCCCGGGGCCTTGTCCCCAGTCCCCCCTCCCCGCTCCCCTCCTCTCTCACCATCTTTCTCTCTCCCACCAGCTTCTCAGGGTGCGAGGCGCGAGTGGCCCGCCTGCAGCTCACCTCCTCTCTGCACAGCTCCTCCCGCCCTCGAGTGCGTGCGTGTGCGTGTGCATGTGCAAGGGGCGCAGGCTGCGAGTCCGCCCGCCTCTCTTCCTCCCGCAGGAGTCGTCCCTGGCCCACCCTGCCCTCTGTGTGCCCAGCCCGCCCCTCTGCCCCACAGGACTGGCGGTTCTTGTTTCTTCTTGTATCTCCCTGTTTTCTCCCCTCTCTCTCTGCCCCTCCAGCGATCTAGACAGAGACTTTTGGAATAACAATGAGAGCACAGTGCAGCAGAAATGGAGCTCCTACCCTCCCAAGGAGTTTATTCTAAACATTTCACCCTACGCCCCTTATGGCGACCCACGACTGTCCCTCAAGTGAGTGACTTTACCTGGTTTGATCATATGTACCGAGTATCCGCGCACGCCCACCTCCCCCCTCTCCCGACCCCTCACTTCACCCGTCCTGCTGCCCTCCCCCACTTCCCTACCCATGCACCCCCATGGGCAGGCTGACCATGGAGACGAGCAACCCCTCCTGCCCCCGCCCTCTCCTGCCTGCCCGTCTCCTGTCCCTGCCCCCAGGGCCAGCCACGCAGGACGCAGGAGAGCCCCCTCCGCAGCCGCACCGGCCCCCAGCAGGTCCCCGGGGCCCCGCCCCTCTGTGCAGTCAGGATGGGGTTGCCCGTTTTGGTCCCTCCCTCTCGGTGTGGCTCAGCTTTCCTCCCTGCTACGTGCTGCTGCCCTGGCTGCTCGGTGGTGGTGGTCGGTGGTCGGTCGGTCGTGGAGGTGGTGGCGGTGATGGCGGTGATGGTGGTGGTGGTGATGAACTCTGACTAACTCGGCTTTCTCTCTCTCCCTGCCTGGGGGCCTCCCGGCCTGGACAGCCCGCTCTTCCTCCGTCGTTAACCCTTCGTTGTCCTGTGGGATAGAGTTGGAGGTGGCTGCCCTCCCCCCACCCCCGCCGCCCCTGCCCCAGGCGGTGGGGCGGGGCCCCCTCCGTTGTCGTGGTGCGTTGTTCTCCGACCCTGGCCCGGTCCCCCTCTCTCCTCTCTGCAGGCTCTGCTGTTAACCCATTTGCAGTGCTGATGTCTCTCTCTCTCTCTCTGTCTGTCTCTTGTCCGTCTGTCCCTCTCCTCCTCTCTCACTGTCTCTTTCTTCCTTTTATCTGTGATTGTTTTTCCTCCTCTTCTACCTCCCCACCCCCACGTGTGGCCTGCCCTCTCTCCCCCACCGCCACCCCCGCTGCCCCTCTGGCCCGGCCGCCACGCCCGTGCCTCCAGTGGCACTCTCCTGTCGGGCGCCAAAGTGGCCGCGGCGGCGGGGCTGGCGGTGGAGCGGGAAGGCCGGCTGGGGGAGAAGCCGGCACCGGTGCCGCCACCAGGAGAGGACGCCTTGAGAAGCGGCGGCACTGCCCCCAGCGAGCCGGGCAGCGGTGGCAAGGCGGGGAGAGGCCGCTGGCGCA
Source organism: Lyroderma lyra (assembly GCA_004026885.1). NCBI lineage: Eukaryota > Metazoa > Chordata > Mammalia > Chiroptera > Megadermatidae > Lyroderma > Lyroderma lyra. The sequence goes on along the minus strand of PVJL010001174.1, from coordinate 51,208 downwards.
CTGTGCAGAGCCACCTGGCCGCAGGGAAGCTCAACCTGTCCAAGTGAGTGATGGCCCCACGGCTGCCGGAGCGTGAGCCCAGGCCTGCCCCTGCCAGGGTGGACAGCGGGACCCCCGCACGCCTGCTGCTGCCCCCAGAGGTGCCGTCATCGGCCCCTGGCTCATTCCATCACTTCATGGGACTCCCATCGTCCTTGCCATCGAGCACAACTAGCAGCCATACAGTGTCCCATCCCAGCCTCTGGCTACGGCCTGTCCGTCTCCTTCTTTGCCAATGACCAGCTCATTCCATTTCCTGCCCCCAGGGCAGCTTCATTTCAGTCCTTGGGTCATCCCATCCTCTGATTGGCCGCCCCATGAGCCATCAGGTCACCCCTCCACGGGCAGCAGGCCTGTGGTCGTTCAGCCATTGGACCATCCCATCCTTAGGGAGCTGGCCCACTCTCAGCCTGCGTTTTATGCCACTCATCTGCCACCAGGCCTTTCCTCTTCCAGCCAGCAGATGGCTCTAGACCCAGCTGTGGACCCATTCCATTTTTGACCATCAGGTGACTCCATTGGCTTGTCCCAGTCTTGCTCACACCATAACACCATCTGTTACATAGGCCCACCGTGAACAGCCAGGCTGTCCCCATTGGTTCATCCTCATAGGCTGTCCCAGTCTTGGTCAGCAGGCTGTCCCACCATGAGCTGTTGGGATTGTGTGTTCTTGGAGGTTGGGTTGTTGAGCCCCAGCTAGCTTCTCTTTTCCGATGAGGGTGGTGTGGACGTCAGACAGCATTTCCGTTTGCTTTTTCATAGCTGTCTGAGCTTGCTGAGCCCCTATTCTCAGCAGATAGTGTGTTCCCCTCTCCCCTGCCATGGAGAATCCCTGTTCTCATATTGTAGAACCTTCCATTTCCCCACAACTGAGCCCTTCTGGGCTCTAAATCCTTTGAACTATGACCATCCTCACCCATTGCCACATAGGTTCCATGTTCAGCTACCAGAATCGCCTTGTTTCCAGAAAAGGGAGCAGCCTCTCATGCAGAAGGCCAGCAGCCCTGACCTTTCTTAGCTGTTGGGCTATCCTGCTGCCTCACTTCGAGGCCCTCCTAGTTCTCTTCAGAAGGCCTGTGATCCCTGCCATTGAGACCACTGCGGCCCACTGTCCTGAGGCAGATTTTACCCCTGACATCAGGCCTCAGGAGGGTCCTGAAGAGAAGCCCCACACCGCGTCCGGGAGCCAGGCCTAGCGCCTCGCCCTCCCCACGCTGCCCCAGCCTCAGACTCCAGGCTGGCTGAAGCCTCCGTGCCCTCTGCTGGCTCCAGGCCTAGAGGAACCAATTTTAGTTTCCTGTGACTGAGAGGTTGTAAATTGGACTAATTTGGGATATGATAGGAAACCAAAATGAGGTCAGCAAGGAGAAGGAGGAGGCAGCTGCCCAGGTGCTGTCCTCCCCCGGCCTCGGCCTGCCCCCGGGGAGCTGTGGGCCTACCCCTGCTGCAGCGCTGATTCCAGGCCTGAGCCAGGCCAGGCTGCTGCCCGCTCCAAGACCCCAGCTAAAACCATGTTTTGCCCGCCTCTCTCTCTCGCTCTCCTATTCTCTTTCTCTTTCTTTCTTTCTCTCTCTCTCTCTCTCTCTCTCTCTCTCTCTCTCTCTCAGCCCACAGGGGCAGCCTAACTGTTGTCCTTTGGTTCCCAGGGTAGGCTTGGGGCTGAGAAAATCTGAGGTCTGGCTGCAGTGGTGAAAGTGGCCCCAAGGGCCCTGGGGCCCCCTCCTTTGAGCAGCTTAGGGGTACGTGGCTGCCCTGTGGCCCTAGTTCAGGAGACGGCAAACTCTCTCCTGAAAAGGCCAGCTAGGAAATATGTAGGCCTTGAAAGTCACACAGTGTCTTTTACAACTACTCAGTCCTGCTGTGGCAGCTGTAGACAGGATATGCAGGCAAACCTTGGAGACACTGGGAGTTCCGTTCCAGACACCACAAGAAAGTGAATGTCACAATAAAGCAAATGACCTGGTCTCACGAAGTTCTTGGTTTTCCAGTGTATATAAAAGTTATGCTTACACTATACTGTGGTCTATTAAGTGTGCAATAGCATTATGTCTAAAAACAGTGTACATAACCTTAATTTAAAAATTCATTAGTGCCAGAAAGAAATGGCACTTATCGACTACTAGACCTAGGATTGTCCCAAACCTTCAATCTGAAAAAAGCACAGTATCTGTGAAGTGCAAGGAAACAAGGTGTGCCTATAAATTAATGACAGTGGCTGTGTTCCAATAAAACTTTATTGACACAAACAGGTAACCTAGGGCCCAACCCTGTCCTAGACCACGGTTTGGGTGACAGAGGGCAGGATCAGGAGGAGGAAGTTGGGACCTCTGAGGCTCTGACCCTGCCTGTTGGATATGCTGGAGTCTCTCGCCAGGGTAGGAAGCAGGCAGCTTGCCCAGGGGAGGCTGGGAGTCTCTGACTCCTCCTACCTCTGTCTCCAGAGTCATTTGCAGCTACCTCGGGGAATGCTGACTGTACCACGCCTCCCTGGATCTAACCTCATTAGGTCCTCATGGCAACCCTATGACAGAGGCAGCTTGGCTTATTTGTCACCCCCATTTTATAGAGAGGTGAACTCACTTTTCCAAAGTCCCAAAGTTAGGAAGCAACAGAGATGGGGTTTGAACTCCAGTCTCTGACCTCATACTGCCTCTGATCAGCCATGCCGCTTCCCGTCCCCAGCCCCAGCCCAATGTCTTTCTGAGATGCTGGTGGGCCTCTGAGGCAGGTGCCCACCTGCAAATGCATGGAGGATAGCAGAGTCACCCTGTCTTCCATCAGAATTGCAGCAAAGTGTTCAGACAGGCGGTTCCTGGGGCTCCGACCTTACCTGCTCCTTTCCAAGGTTCATTCCCTAAGATACTAGAAGGGGGCACTTAACCTCAGAAACAGAACAGAGGACGAAGGTCTGTGTCACAGCCCGAATGCTGAGGCAGTCCTAGTCACAGGCAGAGATCTGGGAGCCCAAGGACACTCGTGGCCTCTGTGGACAGAGCACAGGCATTGTCACCTCCCCTTGACTCACCTCGCATTACTAGGCCAGCTCTGCACTGGCCTGGATTTCCTTGTGTCTCCAAAGGCCAGGAGTACTCAGAACACAAAGGCAGCCTTTCCTGGGGTCCCCCAGTGAGACAGCGAGAGGGGACAGCAGGCAGCAGCTCCCTCCACCCCCTCCCATTCCAATATGACAGGCAGCTGCAGGGCCTTGGGAACCCGCCTTCACCACGCAGCCACCTCTGCAGCTTCCCGGCTCAGACAGGAGGAACTTGGGCACTAGCTTGAGCCAAGGCCAGAGGGTGGGCTGGGCGGGGCCCACCTGGGGGCCTCAGGGTGGGTGCGGGGCTTTGTGGCCTCCTGGGTGAGGTGGCGGTGCAGTGGCGACGGCAGCAGCGGTGACAACTGCGATGGAGGCCTGGCGATGTCCGGCAGAGCGCCCCCTGCACTGGGGCCTCCTAGCCCCGGCTCTAGGCTTCTTTCTCCTGCACTGTGATCCCTTCACCTGCTTCTCCTTTCTCTCCTCTCCTCCACCCGCCCCAAGTTTCGAGGACTCCACCCTGTCCACGGCCACTACCCTTGAGTCTATCCCCAGCTCCACCGGAGAGCCGAAATGCCAGCGACCCCGCACGCTGATGCGGCAGCAGAGCCTGCAGCAGCCGCTGAGCCAACACCAGCGGGGCCGGCAGCCCAGCCAGCCCACCACCAGCCAGAGCCTGGGCCAGCTGCAGGCCCACACGGCCTCGGCACCGGGCTCCAACCCCCGGGCCTATGGCCGGGGCCAGGCTCGGCAGGGCGCCTCGGCCGGCTCCAAGTACCGGGCGGCCGGTGGCCGCAGCCGCTCCAACCCGGGCAGCTGGGACCACGTGGTGGGGCAGATTCGAAACCGAGGCTTGGACATGAAATCCTTCCTGTAAGTCCCCCCCTTGAGCGGGCCGACCCCCACCTCCCCGACCCAGCCTCTTCCCCCTACATCTCCTTGGGAGCGGCCGGCTGGCCCTCCATCTCCGGGCAGGGTGCCAGGCAGCCTTGGCTGCCCTCTTTCCAGTCCCTCCTGGCTCACGGCTCAAGCCTGCAGCCCCCCCCCCCACGGAAGGATTCATATCTGAGTCACCCCTGTGAGGACCCTAGCCCACCCCTCGGTGCCTGGGGGCTCAGAGACGTCCCCCCTAAAAGTCAGGGAAGCTGCTGAGGTCCCAGGACCTGTCTCCTCTTCGCGGCCTGCTGCTCCTGGCCTCCCTTGCAGCCTCACCCTGTCTCCTCCTGTGACCTCTCTCCTCCCCGCCTCCCAAACCTGGTCTCCCGTCGTCGCTCTGTCTCCCAGGCCCCGCCTGCTGCCCGCCAGTGTACTTCTTCCCTGTAACTGGACTCTGCTCACCCTCCTGCCTCCGCACTTCCTCCCTCCCTCTCCCGTGCCCTGTCCCTGCCATCGGCCCTGTCCTCTGCCTCGCCGACCTTCTATACCACCTGTCCTCCAGCTCCCGTAATGACCCGTCCCGTAAGGACAAACCTCGGATGTCCCTCATGCTGTGTCGACAGCAGAGCCTCCTTCCTGCACAAGTCTGAGCAGTAACCACTCCATCCTCAGTGTCTAATGGCAGCCAGCCCCCCAGCCAGCCCCCGGCCCCTCCTCGCTGGTAGGGGCCCCCCACCTGGGGACCCCTCTCCCCGGCACCCATCTGGGCATCTGCTCTCACTCTCAGTGCCCTGTGCCTGGAATCACTGCCTCCTTGGGCCTAACATGACCTTCCTTCCAGGCTCTGGGGATCGTTCCCCTCGGCCAGGTCTTTCCCGGGAGCCGTGTTCACGAGCAGGAGACCCGCATACCAAGCCTGAGAGAGGAGGAAGGGAGGAGGAAGGGGAAGGCCAAGGTCACGATGTGGGGATTCTGAAGGCAAGCATCCTGCCGCTCCGACTCCAACCCTAGCCCGTCTCCAGGGCGGACAGGAGTGCTGTCCCTGGCAGAGACTCTACCACACCAGCTTCCCACACTGGCGCAGGTGGCCTGTGGCCCTAGCCCAGCCCAGACGTGCTGCCTGGCAGTCTACTTGGCACCGCATCTGCTGGGGCTCTCCCCGACCCAAGGACCCTCGGGAATCCAGCTGGTCGCCTGCGTGACAAGATGCCCAGCAGAGCCTCATGGCGTCCAGGTTGCAGTGTGTTTTGAAGCACTGGCGTGAATTAGGAGTCGAGGGAATTGGTTCTACTGTGGCCTGAACAGAATAGAGCCAGCCGGGCCCCTGCACCCCACTCTTCCTCCTGACCGCAGGCTGCCGCTTGCACAGCCATCACCCTGCCTCCTGTTCTCGCAGCCATCAGAATGAGGCAGGGGCTGTCCCCAGGTTCCTGGAGGAAAGGACCCAGCTGCAGGAAAGACCCTGTTCACCCCCTCCTCACTGCCTGCAGCGCCCCTAGTCACCCATGATTTGATGGGCTAGCTGCCCCTGCCCACCACAGCTTCAGTCCCCGCACCCGCGGTTCCAGGGCTTGCCCGGTCTCCCACCTCCTCCTCCTCCTCCTCCCCCACCCCAGTCCCTCTCAGCAGGGGTCCGCACATTGTGTAAAGGGCAGCTTATAAATGTCTGAGGCTTTACGGGACACATGTAGACTTGATCACATTTTAAAATGCACAAATCATTCTTGGCTTGTGGACTATACAAACAAAGGCCACCAGCTGTACTTTGCGGACCCCAGGCCCCTGCCTCACAGTTTAGCTTCTTAGGCCTTTTAATCACCAGTGGCCCAGGCAGAGGGGTCGGAGTGAGAGGGCTAGCCAGACCCACCTCGATCCCAGCTCCCCTCTCTCAGGGAGGGAGGCAGTCCTGCTGCTTAACGGGGGCGACTTCCCAACTCTCCCCGTCCTGCTCCCACCCACAGTCTCGCCCTTGTGGCCCGCGACCTGGAGAGGATGACAAATTGGGAATTTAGGCAGAGAAGCCATTTTACTTTGAAGAACAGCGAAAGGAGTATCGGACAAGTGCACTAACCAGAGAAAAACATGTTGTTTTCACTGGGTTTGCCTTCCCCCAGCTCCACCGGCTCCCCAACAGGCAAATGGAATTTTCCCAACTCTAAAACAGTACCGGTGGGCAGAGAACAAAGGAAGCGAAGATTCCTCCCGAGGGAAGGGGGACTTTCTCCCCGCAAGTTAGATCCCAGCGCAAGGGTCAGCCAGGAGTCACCATGCCCGCGACGAAGCCAGAAGAGTGCGACCACTGAACTTGCTCCCCTCCCCAGACCCCACGGCTGGCTCCCCGTTTCCAGTGCCCCCGCCCATCCCTCGGAGGCCAGTGCTCGCCTGCAGGCGTCCTCTTTTCGCCCACGTCTCTGGGCAACAGTCATTCGAGCTGCTGGTCATTTCGTCGCCCTCCTGGGTCGGGGCGGAAGCAGTAACCTCAGGCGTCGCCACGCCGCCCTGATCCCTCCGCCAGCTTTACCATCTCTCCCTCCTCCCTCTTTGAGACGCATTTGTGCCTGCCCCCTCGAAGAATCCCTCCGCCTTTGCCCAATGACACACCCGACGCTGGACGAGCTCCACAAAGTGCCCGGAAAATGCCCACGAACTCGGATGGTTTCGAGGGGCAGCGGGCCCCTTTTATCCCTGGACACGTGAGCGGCCTTGCAGTGGCCCGAGGGTTCCCTTGAGAATGCTCCATACTAAAGGTATCACACCCCTGACCTCTGACCCCATGCTGCTGCCCACGCGTCCACTCCGAGAGGTTCTCGCCCTCTCCTCCTCCGAGGCCCGCGCCTCTCTGCCGCGACCGTCCAGCCTTCTCCAGACGGTCCGCACCGAAGACACAGGCTCCCTCGAGGCCTGCCTGGCCTTCTCCAGACCTTGCCAAATTCCTGGGAAGGTGGACTTTCTTCTCTTTCCATCTCTGCTTTTTGGTGCCTTCTGGCCTGCTTCTCCAAGAAATGGCCCCTGAATTGGACCCCAAAGCCTCAGTGGTTAGTCCCTGGATCTCCAGGAAGGGGGACACAGGAGGAGGCCCCAGTGCCCAGAACACACCATATGCCAGAAGGGACTCCTCTTCCCCTCTGATGGGCTGTGTGTCCAGCGACCTGGGGAGGAAGCTCCTGAGGCTCCTCCTGGCATTAAGCCCCGCTAGCTGACCGTGACCTGGAGGTGTCTTTCTGAGGGGCTTCCGTAAGCACAGAGTGTGGTGCCCACGGGATGTCCACGCTTTCTGAGCCTGCCGGCTGGGAGCCCAAACCTGCCTGCACAGCCCTGAAGCTGTCTTCCCGGGGCCCAGATGGCCAGCGCCCGTCGCCCCTGCCCGGGGATCAGCCAGAGATGAACTAGCCTTTGGAAGTCTGCCGTGTCCGGGGGGCTGGGCTCGGCGCCCCTCAGCGCTCCCTGCGTGTGCCTCGGCCCATCCCAGCGCGCGCCATCTTCATCTTCGCAGCCCTCGGCCCCGCCCCGCCCCCGTTTCTCCAGAGAATCTAGTTCCGGCCGCGGGGTCTCAGCCCACGGACACCGCCCCTGCCCCGCCCCCTCCTCCCTCCCCGCCCCCACCCCGCTCCGCTCTAGGACTGTTGACAGTGCTGAAGTTTGGTTTCTGTCCTGCAGGGCCAGTTTCTTACGCCTTTTTCTTCTCTCTTTTTGTCTCTGTCTCTGTCTCTGTCTCTCTCCTTCCCCTCCCTGCCCCGCCCATGGGGCTGCCTCCTTTCACCCCGGCTGGTGGGCTGCCCACCCCGGGCAGGGAAGGCCGGATGGTGGTGCTATCCTTGGTCTTAGGGCTTTCGGAACAGGATGACTTTGCCAATATCCCTGATCTGCAAAACCCAGGAACCCAGCAGAACCAGAACACTCAGGGGGACAAGAGGTACGAGCTCAGGCGAGGGCCCGCGACGGCGACGGCGGCGGCGGCAGAGCTGGACGAGGCGATGGTGCCTTCAACGGATGCTGGAGTGGGATGACAGCCCCCCCCCCCCCAGCTGGCGCCCTCGCACACGGCGGCCCTGGGGTGTCCCATGGGTCTGAGGCCAGTTCGGCCGTCCTGGGACCATTCTGGATCAAGCCTGCTCCCGGGGCATGCTCGCCCTGGCCCGGAGCAAGCCAGCCTCTCCGCCCCATCTTGCTTGGCTCCGCTCTGCTGCTCCCTCATCTTTTTCATTTCTGCCTCACCCCGACCCAGAAATCCCCGTTTCTCCGGTGGTTGGCGGGTGGGGGGGATGTTAGGGAAGGCTTCAGCCTGTTCTCCCTCATCCCCTCCCCCTCAACCTCCCTCTTGCCTGGAGGTCCTGCTGGGGTGATGGTCACACACCCCAATGCAGAGGTGTGACCGGCTGCTCTGCTGACGGAAGAGGAGCCCCTGGTGGGGAGGGGATGTGGTGCGGGAGAGGCCTGGCGACCAGAAAACCAGAAAGGCAGCCCCTGAGCCCAGGGTACCGAGAAGAGGGACTAGGGTGAGGGCGGAGAGCAAGCTGTCCACAGCCGCAGCCACCGGGAGCTCGGGGAAGCGTACTCTAGTGGCCCGGTGTCAGAAGGGGCCTGGGAAAGGCTGGAGGTCCCGGGGCTCTGTCAGCATCACGAAGGCGGGTAGCCCTGCACCTGCTCTGGCCACCTCTCACTTGGCCTGAGGCCGGGCCGGCCACATACCTGTTATCAGGAGAGGAGGGCTCATCCTCAGGTCTGCTGCTCGTCAGGCCGGGGACCCCACGGCACAGGACAGCGTGTGGCCCGGCAGCCGGCACGCCCTCCTTCTGCCAGAACCTCACTCTGCAACCTTGGGCCTGTTACAGCCCCTGCCGGGCCTCTGCTTCCTTTTCTAGCGAATGAAGGACTGGACAGGGTGACCCCTTCCAGCTCGGACGTGCTAAGCTTCTCGTGAGGCAACAGGCCCTTGGGCTGGGGTGCTTGTCAGATCTTGTCAGCTGGGCAGGAGCCCTGACGCTTGCTCGTTATGAGGCCCTTCGGTGCAGGGGGCCTGGAGCTTAGGGAAGGCCAGGCAGAGACTTAGAGAGTGGACCCCCCCTCCGGGGGCTTCCGGAGGCCAGCCCTCTCATGTCCACCCATCCACGTCCACAGCTGCATGTCTGCGGCGGGCAGAGCCGCAAGTCCCCAGAGTGGCAGGGGAGGTGGGGCCAGTCCTCTCACCCAGGGATACAGATGGTGTCACACCCTGAGCCAAGTCCTGGGGTGAGGGAGGAACAGAGCCTGCTGCTCCCCACAACCCGCCTGGCCCTACGGGAGTCCCAGCTTCCTGGGCTGGGTCCCAGGCTGGCTACAGAGCCTGGGGCCACAAGGGCGAGGCTGCAGGAGGGGAGCTGGGGCACTCGAAAGCCTTGCAGAGCACCCGAGCCCCCTACCCAGAAGGGTGTGAAGCGTGAGCGAGCAGATGCAGGCTGGAAACGAGATTTCACGTCACCCATGTGTTAATTAACCGGCTCCATCTTAGCCCGCTGCCTATTTTTACCTCTTTGCCACTTAGGTGTCATTCCATAGTTTAACACTCCCATCCCTTCTGACCCTACATCCATCGCTGTCCCCTGCCGGCCTGGGAGAGGTGGGTGTGGGCCCTCCCACCGGCCTCAGAGTGAACCCCTGGAATCCCCACCTGGTCACCCCCATCCATCCCGCATGTGCCTTCCTCACAGCCTCTAGGGGGTTGGCAGCGGAAAGAAGCGCTTCCTCCGGCACTCCCCATGCCAGGCTCGGCCCGGGCACTGCCCACCGGGCACCGGGCACCGAGCACCTTAGGGTTCCATCCCTCTGGGCTCCTGGCTCCTTGGGGCATGGAGTGGTAGGCTTGGGGCCTCTGTACCTTCCTCTTCGACTTCTGCCTCCAGACCCAGAGTCTGCCCTTCTCTACCCAGCTGACCCCTTGGCCAGATGTCTCCGGGCTGAGGCGGGTAGGTGGCCCTTGGCTGCCGTTGGAGAGAAAGAACATTCAGCCCCTGAGGTCTGTTAACAGCAGGCTCCTGGGAGACGGGAGGACCCCAGGAGGAGAAGTGGCTGCTTCAGGTCCCAGGGGAGAAGAGGGTGCATCTAGCAAGGAACATGGAGATGGGGGGGTTGGTCTCTGCCCCTCCTCCTAGGAGGCTTGGTGGCCGGGACCCCCCCGCCCTCCGGATCCCTCAGCCCCTGGGCCTCAGCATAGTGGGCTCCAAGAACTTCAAAATGCTTTAGGGCCTGGAAGGGAGGGAGGCCATAGCTGACCTGATTCACACTCCCTGCTGTGTCCATTCTATGTGTCACCCATTGTGCCCTGCACCCATCCCCGCCTCATGCGCTCAGCCATCCCCTTCACCACTGCTTCTTGGGATCCAAATGGTTTCCACCATGGCCCCCCCCCCCCACTCCCGAGTGGGGCTCGGGGCAGGGCAGGGGCCTGACCACCCCATCGCTCTCCTTGCCCCACAGCCACCATGTTTCTCCCGTCGCGGTGTGTGTCCCCCGCCTCCTCTCTGCCTCTCCTCGGCCGCCTCGCTCCTCTGTCCCCTCGTCCACCCTGCAGCCTTCTTCACTCGTCTCCAACTAACCTTTCTCGGCCTCTCTCTCCCTGCTCTTTCCTCCCATCTGCTCCTCACAGGGATGTCCCTGGGCCAGTGACGGGCCCCTTCGCCTCTCCCTCTGCCTCTCTGTGCACTTGTCTCTCTGTCCTGTGACCGCCGAGAGCTTCCGTGGCGCTGACCATCTTTTCCCAGGCTGCTTTGCAGCTGTGCTGACGCTATGGTGTGGCCAAAATAACTCCAACTTTCTCATACCTTCAGCCGTCAATCTCCGCTCTCCCCTCCCCCCTCTATTTTTAACCTGACTTTACCTCTCCAGCTATTTCAGTCTCCTCTTCCTCCCCACGCCTGCCTGCATAAGCACGTGTCCACGCGTGTGTGTCTGTGCGTGTCTGCACGTGTCCATGTGTGTGTGTCTACACGTGTGTCCGTGTGTGTCTGCACACATGTGTCCATGCGTGTGACTACACTGTGTCTGCGTGTGTGTCTCTGTGTGTCTGCACATGTGTCCGTGTGTGTGTGCATGTGTGTCCGTGTGTGTGTCCGCGCGTGTCTGCACATGTCCGTCTGTGTGTGTGTCTGTGTGTGTTCATGTGTGTGCGCGTGTGTCCGTGCATGTGTGCACGTGTCCACGCGTGTGTGTCTGCACACGTGTGTCTGCACGTGTGTTCGTGTGTCTGCGTGTGTGTCCGTGTGTGTGTGTGTGTGCACGCGCGCACGTGCTCTGCTGTGGCTGAGCCTCCAGGAGGGGCACCCGCGTGTCCCTGGGCGGGGTGGGGTGTTTTCGTCCTGTCCAGGCAAGGCCAGGTCCTCACAGCAGCTGCGTCGCGTGTCTCGTTCCTGAGACGGCTCCCTGCTTCTGTTTCCGTTTGTCCCAGTTCACCAGCACGCGCCGGCATGCCTGGGTCTCCCCAGATGTGTTTCCTCTCGTGATCAAAGTGTGCACATCGCTGTATGTGTGTCATCTCGCCGCTCTGGTTGACTTGCCTTGTCGCCCGTGCCATTCTCTCCCTGTCCCCCTGTGTGTCTGTTGGGCTTGTGTGCACTCGTGTATGTGTGTGTCCGTGCGTATGTGTATGAGTGCGTGCGCACACACCCTGATGTGGGGTCCTGGTGTCTCCCCTCCAGTGCTTGGCGTATTTTGTGCATGTAAGTCTGTGCCTGTCGTGTGCTGGTGGCTGGTCCATCCTGAGGGCTGTGGCTTGTGTCCAGCCTGTGTGGTCTCCCAGTTTGGCTCTGGTACTCTCAAAGCTGTTGTATTGTAGCCTGTCCCGAGCCCCACACTGCCAGTCTCCCCGTTCCCTCCTCACCGCCTGCCCCTACCTCTTCCTCATGGGATGTTCCAGCCTGGTCCCCGGGCAGGCTTTAGCGCCCCCTTCCTGAGCTCCAGCTGGGCGGAGCCTGGGTTCCCCCCAGCCCCTGCACCAGCGAACCTGGCTCCATGGAAACAGCATGGAGTCGGGTATAGACAGGGCCTCGCGTGGAACGGTCAGATCCAGGACTCCTCGGGGATGCCCCATCTTTCTCCAACCCTGGGCGAGAGACTTCTCGAATGTACCATCCTCAGAGTGGGAGAAGGGTGGGGACAGGGGAGCAAGGGGGTAGCGACTCGCCCTATCCCAAGAGGTGGCGCTTTAAGTCTAAATGAGTTCAAGTTGAACAGAATTAAAAATTCAATTCTCAGTCACACGGGCCACATTTCAAGTGCTCAGTAGCCACACGTGGACAGCACAGATAGAGGACACGTCTGTCATCACAACCAGTTCACCGGGACAGAGCTGTGTGGACAGCAGTCCTGACCTCACCAGGTCGGGCTCGTGTCTGCAGGGCACCTGTGTTCTCGCTGAGCCTGAGCAAACACAGGTGGGGCATCCAGACAGGCCCTGGGTGTGTTTGCAGAGGGCAGTGACGGGGTGCAAGCTGGACACTCCACCATGGAGCTACCTCTCTCAGGCTGGGGTGAGCCGGACGCAGTGGGCCTCTCGGGAGGAGGCACGCTCAGAGAGCGCCATGCACGCCGTGACCGAAGGGTGGGGGGCTTTCTGGGGAACAAGAGCAGTGGGAGCACCTCCCCAAAATAGTACCCACAGGGGCAGTCGGTGGCCTGGAAAGGGATATGGGGGAACCCGGCCTCCCTGCGGACAAGAGCACAGCTCCTGCTGGCCCTCAGGAGGTAGCAGCCGTTTGGGTCTCAGAGACGGTCCTGCCACCGCGCAGGCCCACCCCCAGCCGTGCTCATTTGGACCCCTCCCTCCAGGTTGCCTGCAGGCGGGAAGGCAGTGAACACAGCCCCAGTGCCCAGCCAGACGCCTCACGATGAGTCTGACCGCCGGACCGAGCCACGCTCCTCCGTCTCGGACCTCGTCAACTCCCTCACCAGTGAGATGCTCATGGTGAGAAGGGGGGAGGCCCACCCAGGAGTGGGGCTGACAAGCCGGGCCGGGGGTGGGGGTGGGGGTGGAGACCGGTGACGGTGTGAGCGAGCCATCCACTCAGGCGGGGGGCTGTGTGAGTGAAGCCCGGGTTCTTCTCAGCTCTTGCACCCAAACAGCCTCAGTTTCCCCATTTGTCAAGTGAGAATAATATCCTTCCTCTCCAGTCTCTTTCTGGGTTGAACAGGGAGCCTCAGAAAACCTCATGCAAGATATTCTTATGGTCCTAGAAGGAAAGGCTAGTGGACAGAGGACTTGGGGCAGAAACTGTCCCTTCTCTCTGAGTGGCGTCCTGCTGAGGCAGAGCTCCCAGTGGAGCAAGTCTCATGTCCCCATCCCAGAGCCTCCTCCAGCCCCATTGCTGGGGATCCAGCTGAGGCCCAAAGAGAACAGGAGAGGAGGAGCTCCCCTGGTCCTGATCCTTATGAAGGGACAGCTGTGCTGGGGTTCTGTCCACACCCCACCCCACGGGAGTCCTAGCCCTGTGGTTCTGGGGCATTTTCACCACGGCGGATGTTGTGGCTTTGCATAGCGCCCCCTGGTGGCAGCAGGGTGTCACAGCTAATTGCCCCACCTGGTGCTTTCCAAAGGCTGGAGATTGGCATGCAGGGGTCATTCCAAGATTTGGCAGTGCAGAAGGCCCTGGAAGGTTTGAGGAGGGTGTGAGGGTGGGAACCCAGTCAGTGCCTGGCTGTGTTTCTACTGGCCATGACCTGGGACAAGTCACTTCCTGTCCTTAGACTAGGTCCCCACCACCACCACCACCATTGACAGAAGGCAGATGCTTGGTGGGCTCAGTACTGGCATCATTCAATCCAGCGTTTCCCTGCCCACTGCCTTGGCAGGGCAGCCCCGACCCTCCCCGAGGCTCCCAGAGCCCCCAGGCCACACCCTTTGCCATTTAGGGTTTGGGCCAGCTCTAACCATCCACCCCCACTGCCCTTTTCTAGCCAGCCCAGTGATCTCGTTAAAATGCAGACCCCCAGGCAACAAGCCTGACGTGGGCCCAAGAGTGCGCATTGCTCTTGGATTCAGATCAGTGCATCGATGTTCCGGATCTGGTCTCCCTTGGGCCTCCTCGCTCCCCCTCTCCCCGCCCCCCAAGACCTTGCGTGCCCAACCCTCCACTGCCCTCTGGCCCATCCTCCCCCACCCATGTGGATGGCCCGGCCATTGTCTCCTCTGGATAGGCCATTGCCACAGCCTGCCCTGTCTCCCTGCCCAGTCTTTTCCTCACTTACAGCTCCCTGGTAGACGGCTTCCCAGAAGGGACAGCCCTTTCCCAGCCAGCGTGCCTGCCCCTTGCTGCCCCTAGGGAGGGGCAGACAGCCCCGGGCAGAGGGAGGAAGTGCAGACCCAGTGCCCTCCTGGCAGAGGCTCAGAGGTGGGCAGGCAGGCTCTGACTGCCCAGCCCTAGGCCAAGGCCAGGTCGTTAGCGTCCATGGTGATGATAAAGAGAAGCGGGGCAGAAGTGAACCCCACGCCATCAGCAGCTGGGGGTCAGGAGAAGGAGTCAGGTACCCCCCCACCCCCGGCGATACCCACATCTCAGTCACCCCACCCTGGCACCGCAGGAATGCTTTTTGATGCTTCTGCAGGAACTCCGGCAGCACCTCCCCTGGGGCGTGGTGGGGGTGGCCGGCCCAGTTGCCATGGAAACAGCTTCTTGCGCTGCCCCAGCTGGTTAATTAGGGCTCAGGGCTGTGGTTCTGGAAGGCTGTGAGCAGGCACAAAGCCACCGCCTGCTTCCAAGGTGAAGCCCACTTGACCCACCCCCTCCCCCCAGACTACCTTGCTTGGGACCAAGAGCCAAGTGACAGAGGGACCTCAGGTGGGGCTGGGGCCACCTGTACTCCAGGCACCAGGAACTCCACCCCAACTTCTGGAGACACAGGAAGGGACAAGTGGTCTTTGCAGGGTCCACGGCATCGGTGGCAGCGGCCAGGCCGCAGAGCAGGGCTGCGGAAGGGACGTGACCTATCTGACCCTCCCAGGAACCCTGCCAGTTAGGCCTCCAGGCCCCATTCTACAGATGCAGAAACTGAGGTTCAAGGGGAGCCGGCTGCTACGTAGAGAGGGAAGGATCACAGGGGATAACTGAATATGGACAGGGAGCCACCCTCTCGGGGTGCTGGGGTGGAGCTTGCAGGGTTGCCTGGATCTAGCCGAGGGGTGGGGGCTGGAGGGACCCTCATCCATTTTGAGGAAGCTCAGGGAAGGCAGCTCAGCCCCCATTCAGCTCCAGGTGGGCCCAGGGGGGTGGCTGGTGACATCACAGACACTGGGACCTCACATGAGAGTGGGGGCAGCTGGAAGGGCACTCATGATGGCTGGCACTGACCAGAGCTCAAGAACGCACTCACTGCTTAGTCACGGGCGACTTGGTGCGAGTTATAATGTCTCTGTGCCCCAAACCAAATCAGACACTGTCGTGCTGGCTTCCTCAGGGTGCGGTGGGGACTGTGAGGGCCAAGCACCCCTGCCCCCTGCCCCAACGCATGGCAGGCAGGGCCGGGCACGTGGCAGTTACTATTATTTCTGTGTCTGGGATACTTCCCCGCCCACCCCCCCGCCCCGCCCCAGGCCAGGTGAGGCCTCACTGGCTTTGGGGGGGAGGTCTCAGCATGTCCTGGGATGTGGGGCTGCTCTAGTAGGAAGAGCGGTCTTTTGAGTCAGAGATCCTTCAGACTGCTTCGCAGCCTTGGGCGTGTGGCTTCACCCCTCCGAGCCGGTCCCCTTGCCTGGGGTGGCGCTGACCGCCTGGCCACTACTGTCGGGACTCGGTAAGAAGGTGGTGTGAGAGTCTAACGCCATGGTCGGTGCCCACTGTGTGCATTTCTTATCATCTGTATTATTTAGTACCTCAGTGCCCTGGGCCACCTCTGCAGCAGAGAAGAGGGAACAGAGAAGACTCCAGTCAGGGGGAGTGGGAAGAGAAAACCGGGACAGCAATTTCGTCTTAAATGTGGTGCCCTGAGCCCCACCCTTAGTGCTCATCCAGTCAGCTGAGGAGCTTCTAGGACAGGGCTGCCTGGGCCACATGGACCCCCGGATCTGGGGCAGGTGGGCAGGATTCTAACACCTCCCCGGCGAGCAGCCAGAGCTGAGACGACTTGGCTGGGAGACCCTCCCCGTAATCACTTCCTGTTATTGCAGCATCGGCCTGGTTACGGGATGTGCCTGGTTACGGGATGTGCCTCCTACCCTGCACGTGTCTGAGGGCTGCTGGGTCGGCCCCGGTGCCACCCTGGAGGGAGGGGACTGAATGTGGGTGTAGCCGTCCCTTCCGGTGGTCCTTAGCCCCAGTGTGCGGTGCTGTGACCTGAGGCTGCCCAGCCCCCCATGTCAGGCTCCCAGGGGCCCGGGCCCGGGCATCTGTGTTTTGGGTGTCCCTGCCTTACACAAATAGACACGGCTCCTGGAAACTCAGCTCTTTCATTTTGTAAAATCACATCATCCTCAAAACCCCAGAGAGTCACTTTGCAAAGAAATATCCTGCTAACATCTTCTGAGACATGAACAGTCTCCCTCATCTGTTTGGTAGCCCAGGTTTTGTGTTGGTGTATTTCACAAAATACACAAAAACCGCCCGCAGGGCTGTGGGAGGCCGGGACTGGAGGCAGCTAGCTGGGGCCCAGGGTGAGCCGGCATAGCCGTGCCCAGGGGAGGCAGAGGCAGCCCGCGGTGGAGCAGGGCACGTGGCAGGCCTGGGGCAACCAGGAGAGTCTAGGGAGAGGGGTGCACGCTGCCCTGGGGCTCAGGAGACAGAGGCTCTCCTGGCTCTGCCCTCCCTCCCTGTGTGACCCCAACCAAGGCACTTGCCCACTGCCTGAGCATCCTTGCCTGGATGTGGTGGTGGGGTCACCAGCCCCTCACACTGTGACCAGAGGGAGTCACAGCAGCTGGATGGGCCTCAGGTACAGCTGGGCTGCGGTGGAGCCTTTGCAGAAGCAGGATCCGCCCCAACCCTGCCGACCTCTCCCCCGCCCCCCAGCTCTCCCCAGGCTCCGAGGAAGACGAGGCCCACGAGGGGTGCAGCCGAGAGAATCTGGGCCGGATCCAGTTCAGCGTTGGCTACAACTTCCAGGAGTCCACGCTCACCGTGAAGATTATGAAGGCCCAGGAGCTGCCGGCCAAGGACTTCAGTGGCACCAGCGACCCCTTTGTCAAGATCTACCTGCTGCCAGACAAGAAGCACAAGCTGGAGACCAAGGTGAAGAGGAAGAACCTAAACCCCCACTGGAACGAGACCTTCCTCTTTGAAGGTGAGGCTGGTGCCACCCCTGCCCACTCGAAGTCCCTCTTCTCCACGACCCCCCCACCCAGCACACACACATGCACATGTGACCACAGGCACAAATGCGCAGGTCTGGATGTACACACACACACGCACACAGGAGTGCTCTTACACGCTCCCACACGCGTGTGTCTTGCCCAGCTAACCTGATGCATTTTGGGTCTAGCCAGGAGGGTGTGCAATGTTTTGGCTTCCCCGGGCCACACTGGAAGAAGAATTGTCTTGGGCCACACAGACAATACACTAACAGTAACAATAGCTGATGAACTAAAAAAAAAAAAGTTGCAAAAACATCTTGTAATGTTTTAAGAATTGGTGTTGGGCTGCATTCAGAGCCGTTCTGGACCACAGGTTGGACGCGCCTGGTGTAGTGGTTAAGGCCACAGGCTTGCCGCTCAGGCTGCCTGAGTTGGAATCCTAGCTCTGGCACTTACTAGCTGTGTGACCTGGGGCAAGTTTCTGGACCTCTCTGTGCCTTGGTTTTAACTCAGTGAATTATAAAAGCACTTAGGAAAGCACCTGATACACAGATTGTTAAATACGCTCGTCTGTTCCCATGCGCTGACCCTGCCCCCACGTGGGACAGGACCCTCCAGATGGACAGGAAATGTCCTCTCTCCTGCAGGCCCTTCTTTATCTCTTGTCTCTGAGGAGTCCCAGTAACCAGGAAACTGGTATGTGATCAGGGAGCAATTACTGTCCCAGGCTCTTTGGGTGCCCCACTTAGAGAAGCCATAAACCTTTCCCAACCCCCTGTTCAACCAGTGAGAACAAATCCTCGTTCTCCAGAACCTTCAGCATGCCCCAGGGACTCTTCCGTCTGGTGTCCCAGCCATCTGGCACCCCACCCCTTCTGCAAAGTAGCAGCCAGCTCACCCACTAAATAAATCATTGAGAGGAAAGGAGTGGGTGGCCCTGTGTTTCTGGCCCCTCCCCCTCCCCAGGTCAGCATGGGGGCTGGTTTAGAGGCTCAGCAGTCTGGAGCCAGTTGGTGGGGCAAGGCTGATGGGCAGCACCCCAACCTACCGGTTCCTTCTGCAGACATCTACCTCGCATTAACTCAGAGCTGGGCACTGTCTCGGGTCCTGGGGTTACAGAGCAGGATTTTGGTCCTCCAGGCATTCCTGGTCTAATGAAGGGAATAAACGTGTGGGTAATTAAGCCACACGCTGCCTGACAGGTGTTGCAGGAACCCAGTGTGAACTCCCTGTGGTCTTGCTGAAGAACACGTCCCAGAAGAGGGGCCATTCAGGATGGGCTGTGACGGATGAATAGGAATTGGCCAGCGAGGCAACTGCCTCCTCTGATGTTCAGAGCTAACTCAGGTGCAGGGACCTCTTGGAACCTCCAGCATTTCCAGAACACTTGTCCTTATGCATTTCACCTGAATAGATGCCAAGGGTCACTTGGGCAAGGTCCGCAGGGGACTCCAAGGTGAGCAGGACTTAGCCTCCCTCAATAGGAGAAAAGGGCCCTGAAGGAGCCCAAAGGCTAGGGGTTCGGGGAACAAAGGACCTCCTCTTCCGTTGCACACGCCTCTGCCACAGGCCGCTCTGTGCTTCTAGCGTCTCTGGAATCGTCTCTGGAATCGTCCAGAGCACTTCTCTTCTCCGTCAGTCGGGCTAAGGTGTTAGGCGTCCTGTCTCCCTCCTGCTCTCACCCGGGTTCAGGATCTGACCTCCTCGGGTTGACCTGCGTCCTCTGCCCGTCCCAGGCTGGTCCCTCCTCCCACGGAGCCTCCCCAGGTTCAATGACTGCAGCTTCAGACCGTCCCCCCTTTCCCTAGTACCCCGTCCGAGCTCCTTAGCCCAGCCCGCCCTCCAGCCTCAGCTCCCGCCCCACCCTGGCACACTGCTGCTGCTCCATCAGGCCACTTCACTGGCACTTAGTCATTTATTCAATTATTGATTCACTTAACAAATATTTATCGAGTGCCTACTATGTGCCAGAAACAGTGTTAGACGCTAGGATCCAGTGGTTGAGTGCAGATGCCTTCCTGGAAATCCTGGCCTCCTGACAGTCAGACTCAAGGAAACACACAGATAACTCTGTGACAGCCTGGGGTCCGAGCTGGGGAGAGGAAAGGCTCAATGGAGAAGGGGATCCGACCCCCTCGGGGGTGTCAGGCTAGAAAAGTGGACATGGGCGTGGAGGGGGCCAGCTCCTGCTGCCAGGGCAGGGAAAGCCCGGCGCCCAAAGGCCCCGAGAAGCCTGGTGTGGCCGGAGCCGGGTCCTGAGTGAAGAGCGGTCACACGACGAGCGGGGAGAGGACAGCGGGCCAAGTTGTGGAAGGAGACGAGGCCAAGGCCGGGCGCCCGGCTTTTATTCTAAGTGCACTGGGAGCCGCTGAAAGGCTTTAAGCGGGAGTATCGTGATGGATTTCTATTTTTAAAAGCTCACCCCGGCTGCTGTGATGAGAATGGGCCGCGGGGAGAAGCGAGCGCACGGGAGGGCGGCTTGGAGCTCCTGTGACTGTCTAGGCAAGGGGTGCGGGCGGCGCGAGGCGGGAGGGGCCGGCGGAGAACAGGGCAGCTGCGGGACCTGTTGAAAAAGGACGGGCAGGCGGGCGGGTGCACTGGGCGGAGGCCAAGGGCAAGCGCGGCCACTCCCACTTCCGTGCCTCTGCCGCTTCCCTGGGCCCGAGCACTCCGGGCGCTTCCCGACTGGCAGCCCAGAGGGCAAGGGGGCCGCAGCCCGGCCCCCGAGGCGGACGCACGACGGACGAGTGGGCCATGAAGGGTCCCACTTCTGCTCTTTATTGGCTGTGGGACTTCGGGCAAGGGATTTAAGCCATCGGAGCCTCAGACGCCTCCTCTGTGAACAACGGCTCCGCGAAGGGTGGCGAGAGGCGCGGAGACCCCGACCGCCCTTGCGGAGGCCTCGGGAAAGTCCGACGTGGGCGTGGCCTGCTGTGCCTGTGGGCGGGGCAGCGGGAAGAGCGGCCCCGCCCCCCGCGGGCCTTCCTGCGCCCCCCACGGACTGCCCTGCCCCCCGCGGGCCGCCCTGCCCGGGGCTCCCCTGCCCGGCTCTTCACCGGCACTGTCTGTCCCCCAGGTTTTCCCTACGACAAGGTGGTGCAGAGGGTCCTCTACCTCCAGGTCCTGGACTATGACCGCTTCAGCCGCAATGACCCCATTGGGGAGGTGTCCATCCCCCTCAACAAGGTGGACCTGACCCAGATGCAGACCTTCTGGAAGGAACTGAAGCCATGCAGCGATGGGAGTGTAAGGCCCCTGGCTGGGGGCTGGGGCGTCAGGGCTGGCAGATCCAGTCCTAGTCCCCCCTCAACCTGGGGGAGGTCAGGGGTGCTGTGGGGATGGGGTGCAGATGGGTGGCCTCCATGCAGCCGCGTTCCTACCAGCGGTCTCAGCGCTGGGGCTTGGCACTTGGGGGGACTCACTTGAGCTGTGATAAAGAACAGGGGACTCTTCAGGGAGTGGGGGGCAGTGGGGGATACACAGACCTGCCAGATGAGGGGAGACCTAGTGTAACAGAGGTGGCCGACAGAGCAGGGGGTAAGCACCCAGGTCTGGGGTGGGGGGACCCCCAGAGAGCTCAATAACCATTCCCTCTGCCCAGCCCCTACTCCCCTCCTGCTCTCCCTTTGAGGGGAGATGAGGGCAGTGGCCCCACGGCCCAGCCTCACCTCTCCCCTTGTCCCTCCCAGGGGAGCCGAGGGGAGCTGCTCTTGTCTCTCTGCTATAACCCCTCTGCCAACTCCATCATCGTGAACATCATCAAAGCCCGCAACCTCAAAGCCATGGACATCGGGGGCACATCAGGTGCTGGGGCTCCCTGAGGCAGAGGGCGGCCGGGCCGGGGAGGTTCTGGTGACACGGGGGTCGTGCTGCATGTGGACAGCAGGGTCCACTCTGTGCTCCTCTCCCCTGACCCCATGTGTGACCTCCCGTCTCAAGCCCTGGGTAGGCTCCTTTGGAGCTGCCTCTGGATCACATCATGTGGGGCTTTGTCCTTCCCAGAATCAGGAAGACGGGGACACTGTAGTGGGGAGCCGTGACCTCAGCCCCAGCTCCAACACCACTTGTCTGTGACCTTGGGTGAGACCTGGCCTCTCTGGGGCTCGGTCCCCTCGTTTGTGGTCACAGGAGAGCACTAGGTGATCACTGACCCCCTGGGCCCCCCTCATTCTTGCCTGGGTCTTTTTAGGGTCAGGAAAGCATGCAGCTCTTCCTGCCCCAGCTTCCACACCTGGAGAGAGAAGGGGATCCCCCTCTGACCCTTCCCCTCCCCTCCCCAGACCCCTACGTGAAAGTGTGGCTGATGTATAAGGACAAACGCGTGGAGAAGAAGAAGACGGTGACGATGAAGAGGAACCTGAACCCCATCTTCAACGAGTCCTTTGCCTTCGATATCCCCACGGAGAAGCTGAGGGAGACGACCATCGTCATCACCGTCATGGACAAGGACAAGCTCAGCCGCAACGATGTCATCGGCAAGGTAGGGGCCTGGGGTGGGGGGTGCGCACAGCTGGCGCCCCGCCCAGGTCTCTCCTTACAAGCATCCATGGGGGGTGCGGCCGAGCCTGGGCCGGGACAGCGCCAGGACAGCGGGAGAGGTCGGGTCAGTCCTTCCCCCTCTCTGGATCTCTGTTTCATTTGAAAACGAGGGGATTGGACGGGACCCTCCCTCAGTGTCATACTGTGATCGGTCAGCTGAGGACAGGCCACTGGAAGGGGAGGGAATGAAGGAAGTAGAAGGAAGAAGGGCCCTGGATCCCCAAAAGAGAGTTTTCTGGGCAAGACCCTCGGGGTAAGGCCCTCGGGAGCAATGTCCCCCAGGGTCCCATCTGCAGAGGGTGAGCTGTGTGGGGTCACGTTGAGAGCGGCAGCCAAACTCCCAAACCCTGGCTTTGCTTTCCGCCTCATCTGCTGCTGAGACAGCTGTGTGACCCTGGCCAAGTCACTTGCCTCTCTGAGTTTCAGTGTTCTCATCTGGGAAATGGAGCTGCTAATACTGACCCACAGCAACCTCACAGGGTGGTGTAAGAACTGCCTGAGGTGTGTGGACGTTCTCTTTACAGAAAGCGAGCTCCCTTCCTCATCTGGGAGCCAAAAAGTCCACGCCCGGCCTTGGGTTTTCCCTGGACGTATTTCTGTGACATGAACCCTTCCGTTTTGTCTCCTCTATTCCTGTGCTTATTTACGTTGGGGTCTTGCAAGTTGGGCGTGGGAGTCAGCCTGCCGGGGTCGGGGTCCCAGCCCTACCTCTTACCGGTCGTAATCTTTTGGAGCCTCGTTTCCTCTTGAAATGAGGAAGACCGTCCCAACCTCCCGCGCGCTGGAGACTTCAGTAGCACAGGCGAAGCGCTCAGCACGGCCCTTGGAACATACGAGTAATAAAAGTTGTTCCTTCCAAGAGCATGTGTGTCCCGTCGGACACGGAGGTTTGCCCAGGAGCAGGGATGAAGGCAGGTGGAGGGGAAGGGTGGATGCCAGGAGCAAGCGAGGTGAACGGTGGTGACCCCAGGGCGTTGCCCTGTGTGGGCAAAACAAGAAAGAGTCCCCACGGGAAGGGTGCCAGGCTGGCGACACCCCTCAGACAGATGGCGGAAGCAAGGCAGAGGTGAGTTTGTTCTGACCTGGGCCTGGGCAGCTTAGGGAGCCCTGTGCTCTGAGCCAGCCACCACTAGTCACACGGCTGAGGTCAACCGCGGGGCCATGTGTGCGGCCCCTGACGCGGAGGCCAGCAGGATGGGCTGGTGGTGTAGAGCCCAAAGACCTAGATTTAAATCCCTCTGCACCACCTGGCAGTTCTGGGACTATAGCTAAGTTTCTTAACCCCCTGCATCTGTTTCCCCTTCTGTAAAATGGGAATAATGTGCCGGTCTCACAGGTCAGGGTGTGATGATCTCTGTGCACAGAGCCTCAAGCTCAGTGCCTGGCTTGTAGTAAGTGCCCAGGAGGGAGGAGCTGTTGTCATTAAGGAGAGATAGTGCCCAGTGGGTGGGGCAGGGACGGGCACGGCAGTGGGCAGCAGACCACCCCACCCCGCGCCCCACTGCCTAATGGGGCAGGAGTCCAGTGCCGCAGGGCTAGGCCCGTGCAGGCCTCAGTGGGAGGCACAAGGACACGAGGTGAAGGCCTCCGGGGGGTAGGTTGTCACTGCATGCAGCGGCCCCTCGGTCCCCATGAGGACAAGTGAGGGTGTCCCTGTGAACCTGGAGTGTCACCCCCGGCTGGGGCAGGAAACTGCGCCTCAGAGAGGGCCACTTACGCTGTCCTCTTCCGTCTCTCCCCAGATCTACCTGTCCTGGAAGAGCGGGCCCGGGGAGGTGAAACACTGGAAGGACATGATTGCCCGTCCCCGGCAGCCTGTGGCCCAGTGGCACCAGCTGAAGGCCTGAACGGGCCCACAGGAGGCCCAGGGGGCCAAGGGCCCGGGTCCCCGCCATGCCCTCACCACTTACACACTGCGCCCGGCCTGGGTCCCCGGCCGTGGGTGAGGGGAGGACCCTGGCGGTGTGGCCAGGGAGGGGGTCCCAGGAATCCTTTGGGCCCCATTTCTAGGAAGCACCAGCCCCATCCTCCACCAGCCCAGCTCTGGGGGAGGGGCTCCGGGAGCCATTTTTCTGCTTTGCCCTTTCCTTCCTGACTTGCTGATACTAAAGAAATGGGGGAGAGCATGAGAGCCAGATGAGCAGACAGGCAGATCCCTCCAGAGGCCCGCCAGGTGGGCATGGTCCCCCCGTTTTCTTTAAGGCAGTGCCTGGAGCGGAGAGAGGCCTGTCCCAGGGCAGTTTCAGGTGCCGGCTGGGCCCTGAATGCCAAGGATAGTATACAACCCCGACTGGGGTCCTGGAGCCGCAGCCCTGTGTACTTGTGTTGTGTCCACCGTGTGTGTGTGCCTGCGTGTGTGTGTGCGTGCGTGTATGGGGGTGAGGCGCTCACCACCTGTCCCCCTGGGGTCAGCAGTGCCGAAGATTGTGCAGAGAGAACAGGGTTACCTGAAGTGAGTCCGGGCTGGAGGCCAGGCGAGGACAATGCACTGAGCCAGGGGGTGAGAGAGGAGAGGCAGGGGAGGGGCTAGTGGGGCAGGGACTGGGGAGGGTGGCTGGGGAAGAGGGGCAGACAGGAGCTGGGCTGAGAATGGCTGCCTCCTGCCATCCCCCGCTCCTGTCTCCCCTTGGCCCCAGGCCCCCCTCTGCCTTCAGTTCTCCTTCCCCAGCAATTTCATCTCTAGAACATTGTTCCACACCCTTTTGACACCTGCTGTGTGCATCACCTTCCAGGGGGAGTCACCTGCTCCCTTCCTTCTCTGGGTCCCAAGTCCCCACTGACAGTCTTCCCTAGCCCCCTCATCCTTCCCGGAGCTCATATCCCAGTCCCGTTGGCAATGTTCCCCAGGATTTGTAGCTTCCTCTCCTCCTCTCCCCTGTCTGAGCAGACCTCCTTGCCCACACGCACTTCTCCCGTCCTCCAGCCCATGCGCACAGACCACCCCTTTCATTCCGGGCCATGGTCTCTGGTCTCGCATCACCCGACCTTCTCCAGGAATGTCTTCTCCCCTTCCCCACTGCTCCTGGCCCCTCAGAGCAGCTCCTCTGGCCCCTCTCAGTTCAGGTGGACGAAGCAGGGAAAATGCCGGGGTTCTGTGAGTTCTGAGGTTGCCCCACACAAAGAAGCTGTGTTTTTTCTGCGTCCACTGCTGCAGGGACTAGAACTGGCTTCCCTTTGGAGACAGCAGATTTCGGCATGATCCCTATTTAAGCGCGCTCGTCTCCACGCGGGTCCTGGATACAAAACCGCTGGTGACAGCCTCCGTTCCCGGCACAGGCCGCCAGGGGGCGCCCGGAGACCGCAGTCTGTGCCCGCGGTCTCGGACCATTTCTACCCCCGATGGGATGGACACCCCGGGAAGGGAGACCCCGGACAGGGTCCCCATTTACAGAGCATGGCAACAGCATAGGCATTTAGGAACTACTTTCCCTCGGTAGGCTTCCCCTTACGCTGAGCATTCTGCTCTCTGCAGTAGACGGGTCACGTTTTTGCTCGTATCAAAATTTTCTCACATCGAATCTCACACTCCCGTCCCCAGCCCTCCCTCTGGGATCTGGAGGAATATCACACAAAGTAGGTGAGTTACTTGGTAGCGTGAAAGTGCTCGTGTACAGCAGTCACCCCCATTCCTTGTAAATCCAAACTGGATGGTAGCTTTGTTTAGAACGGGGGTCTGCCCCAACCGCACGGTCCATGTAGGGCGGGCTGGGACCGGCGCCCGGCGGGGACGGACGGGCACACTCCGGGGGCTGTCTCGAGGGGCGGAGGGGAGGAGGGCGAGGGAGCGAGCCCCGCCCAGGCCCCCTCGCCGGCGGCAGAGCCCCCAGGGACTGAACCAATTTGTAAAGTGGGCGGGACAACTGCGTCTCTTTTCTGCTCGGGCCCCGCCCACGAGACTCTTAGCCAATCACATGCAGAGAGTGTCAGCGGCGCAGTCCGTTCCCAGTCTGACCCCACCCAGGCGCGTTGGTGAAACCCTCCCAGGGTTCCCCCGCCCCCCAGACGCGCACCTGGGACGCGGGGGAGGGGCGGCAAGTGGCGGCCCCAGGGCCAGGTGGGCAGGCAGGGAGGAGGCAGGTGGGATGAGGTGAGGGCGGGGCAGGTCTAGGCCTGTAAGAGGACAGGGAATGGGAAACGAGGGTGGGGGAGAATACCGGAGCCCCGCCACCTTCCCTGGGCCCTGGGCAAATCACCCACACTCCCAGGGCCTCAGTTTCCCCATCTGTAAAATGATGGTAATAATACTTCACCTACCTCATAGGAGAGGTTGTGCGGCCGCCGTCACCTGACCTGGGGTCAAGGTAGAAGAAGTCTGAAGGTGCTACCTGTGAGCAAAGTATTATTCCTGAAGCCTGAAAGCAAGGCCCACCTGCCCCCCGCCCCCAGAGCCTCCGGGTTCGCCAAGGCCGGCCTGGGCCTGTCTGTCTCTTTGCCACCGTGTCCCAGGTCCCTTCATGAGCGTCATCTGCTGTGTTTGTGGGCGCCCTAGACTTAGTCGTTATCTCGTTCAGGTATCCTTTCTGTGACCATCTCCCCACGGAACTGCTGTACAAATTCCATCTGCCCCAGGACCCCGCACCTGCCCGCGGGCGCCAGACGCCAGGAAAACAGCCACAAAAGAGCCAAGGGGGGGCCCCGGAGCCCCCAGCCCCGCAGGGGCCCCAGGGGTGGGTTGGTGGCCATTGTTTGTGTTGTGTTTGAGTCCTTGAGCGCAAGTGTTTTATAAAAAAAAAAAAAAAACAAAAAACAAAAACCCACTGTCACAAAAAATTTTACAGCGAAGAGAAATGAAGAAAAACTGAAGAAAAAAAAAGGAAAAACCATACAAAAATTTTCCACCACACACGCCCTCTAAGCCAGCAAGATTTCCTCTTTGCAAAATCATATTTTTGTGGGAATGGACCCTGCTTTTTGTGGC
Source organism: Lyroderma lyra (assembly GCA_004026885.1). Lineage (NCBI taxonomy): Eukaryota > Metazoa > Chordata > Mammalia > Chiroptera > Megadermatidae > Lyroderma > Lyroderma lyra. Next base: position 24,553 of record PVJL010001174.1, on the reverse strand, counting down.
AAGGCCCGTTCTAATTAATAAAGGATCGTGGAAAATAGGGCCTTGGCTGTTTCCTCCGTGGGTCCTGGCCCTCCCTCACCTCCCCTGGGGAAGAGGCCGGCAGGTGAGGGGAGCCCGGGGCGGGGTCTCCCCTCCACTTGCTACCTGGGGCATTTGTCTTCAGCGGTGATGAGGCCCTTCTAGCCCATCCTCAAGGCTGGAGTGTAAGTCTGCCTGCTGCCCAGAGAGCAGGGGAGCAGCCACAAGCCCCAGATCACGCCTGAAGCCTTGAGGTCCGGCGAGTAGCCTAGTAGCTCACCCTCCCTCAGTGCCCAGGGAGCCCTCGCCACCCTCCGAGGCAGGCCAGACCCACCAAGGGGGACCCTCCGCCTCCCCGCCACCACCTGAACTTCAGGTCAGTGTCTCCCCCTCCGTCCTGGGCCTGGCTCTGTTGGCTGGACCCGCAGCGTCTCTCTGCCCCTTTGGGGTCTAATCCTTTAGGATTAGAAAACTCTCCAACTGGAAAAAGCCCATGGCCCGGCCCGGCCCGAGGCAACTGGGTCCCAGGGTCTTCCTTCCCCAGCCCCTGTGGCCCCGGGAAAGCCATTTCTTCTCCCCCCAGGAGCCATGCCCATTCCAGCCCCTCTGCCCTCCTTGCCCACACCCCGCCAGGGCAAGCCGAGGCCTGGCAGCTCTCAGGGTACTTCGGAAGGAAGGTACTACCTCTGCTCTAGGCACAAAGGCAACGGGTGCCCCTCCACTGTCACGTGTCACCTGCTGGCTCTCGGCCCACTCCGGAGTGGGGGGGGGGGGCATCGTGCCTCCTGCTCCCCAGCACCGGGCCGGCAGCTGCCTCCTCAGGTGGCATTAACGCCCCCCACCCCACCTGAAGCTGCCCATCGTATCCCTTGCTGCCCCTCCATTTCTGCCCACCTGGTTTAAACAGCCGGTGAAAAGGTGGTCATTGCTTTTGTCCTCTGACCTCTGTCCCAGACACTGGCCGGGTCCTAGCGTCAGGTAAGTAGCCTCCAGCGTGCCCCTCGCCAGACCTCTGTTCAGGCTTTCCCTGGGGAAATGGCTCTGAAAAGCGGCCTGAACGCAGGGACAGCTCGTCTCCTCCGAGGGGACGGCCTCTTGCCGTGGCTCAGGGCGCGCTCCTGGATTCCGCCCCCGGTCTTCGGCCCCTCTGCGTTGGGTCCCTCTCCTCCCAGAGATGGGCCCCTCCCACCGGGCCGAGACCACTGCCTCTGGGCCCTGCTCCTGCGAGTCCCGCCTGGATTCCTGGGAGGCCGTCCTGGGCTACGGCCAGCTCTCTTCTCCCTCCCCCCCAAGGACCCCCAGAAGGACAGCGCTTGAACATGCTACATGCCCCAGCCCGTGGCTCCCCTGGCCCCGTGTCCCTTGGAGATGCCCCCTCCCTGTGTTTGCGTCCTGTGTGTATGTGTTGTGTCTCGTTTAGATTGTGAGCCCCCCGGGCAGGGACCCCTGTCTGAATACACGTTCCGTGCGGCGCGCTTGGGTGTGCTAATAAAGGTCCATCCTCACAACGAGAGCGCCCGGGTGTCTTAAGGAAGCTTTGGGACAGAGGGCTGAGCAAGCCCATGCGGTGGCTTTGGAGGCAGGGAGGAGCTTCTGGGCCCCAGTTCCCCTGCACCCTGTCCTTACTTTCCCAAGCCCCAGAGAGTGGCAGGAGGAGGGGGGCTGTGGTGATAAAGCTGGGAAAGGATCCGAGCCCCACCCCCATCTCTGCTGCTCTGCTGACCACAAAGCCTGGCTGTCGGGACACTCCAGGTTCTGTGACACCCAGCCAAGGACAGGGGACCTCCCTCGGTGTGGGTCAAGCACTGGATAAGGAGGAAGTCCTTCAGTCCCTGGGCCTGATCCTTGCCCTACTGCAGCCTTTGCTTTTGTCCCTGGGTCCCAGCCGCCTGCCTTCCAACTCCGATCGGTTGACCCCTTGGCCTCTGCCCTGCATGGCACAAACACAGCTCTTCCAGGGCTCCCCCGTGGCCTGCACCCCACTGACTGCCCCCGTAGAACCCAAGGAACGGCAGACATAGCATTGCTACAAGCGCCCTCCCAAAACTGCATCCGCTCCTCCCCACTCCCCCAAGGCCGAGTGAGAAGTCACAGGCAGTTGGGAGGGGGGCTGATAGAGTGCTCTGTTCATCGCCCAGGGGAGCTGTGATGCCCACCTGACCCTGCTGACAGCTCCCTTTCCACGCTGGCCTCCCGCGTCTCTGCACGGAGACGAGCCCCGGGACAGTACTGCAAAGGCGTCGGCAGGAAGCAAACGCTCCAACTTCCCAGCAGGAACTGGCCCCTGAGGGTGGAGAGCAGGCAAGCAGCGAAGCCAGGGACCAGGCCTCAGGATGCCGCAGGGGGACTTGTCACTGGGCCTTTGCCCTGACCTAGAGTTCTGGGGCAAATGCAGCAGGGGAAGAGGTTTAGGGGGGAAGGACCAGAGGGAGGAAGGACTCCTGGGCTGGCAGTGCCAGCAGTTCCAGGGTCACCGTGGCTCCCCACACGCACTCCCCGCAGCTCTGAGATCTGCACGAAGGGAAGTCGGACAAACACCGGGTAGCATGGAGTCCCAAATGAAACATCAGATCTAAATAAATCTAACTCCGTGTGTGCAGACGGAGAAACTGAGGTCAGTCAGTCCATAACAACTAGGTTTGGAAGCCATGCCTTCCGACTGCAGGCCCAGGGCCGTGACATGAGTCGTGGGATCAGAGGACAGCCTCTGGTTTGCTGCCACTCCTGTCCCACCTGGGTGGCCTGAGATCTCCGTGTCTTCCTCCAAGTTCCCAGGACCCAGGGAGGCCCACTGGGCCCTGATGGAGCCATGGCAGGAAGTATGGGCACCTCAAGTGCCCTGAAAGGGACAAAGTCCCGAGGGAAAACATGCGCAGCGCCCCCAGACCCTTTTTCCTCCTAAAGAAGGAAGCAGCCTCTAGTCCTCGCCACCCACTGCTCTTTGTCCTTTCGAGGGCCTTCTCTCCCACCGGCAAGCTGACCGCTCCAGACAGCCCCCGGCCTCCTCTTAACCCAGGCTCAGCCCAGTGGGCAGCAGAGCTGCTGGGCCAGGCCTGACCTTCGGGCCTGGTATGACAGCAGCCCTGTTGTCATGGTGAGGGTGGCCTGGCAGCATCGTCTCATAGGAGATGGGCCTCTAGGCTGGAGAGTTTACAATTTTCTTCCTTTTTTTAAAATCTTCGCTATCTTTTGTGTGTGTGTGTGTGTGTGTGTGTGTGAACAATGAGGGGAGAAAGTAATACCGTAACTGAATAACAGGAGATGAAGAGGGAAGAGATGGAGGAAAAACGGCGAAGGCAGGAAAGAATGGTCACAGAGGGAGAGGAGGGAGGAAGGCCAGCCCAGCCCGAGGGAGACTCAAGAACATATTTATCGTCAGGGACCTGAGAACTAAGCTGGAGAAGACCCAGGAAGAGGGCGGAGGGGTGGAGGGGGCTGGAAGGCAGACAGTAAGATACGGCAAGACCTGAGACCAGCCGTGACAGCCAAAGCCACGGGTGACTGAGGACAAGTGCTTGTTCTGTGACAGAATGCCACAGTCGGCTGAACCAGGCTAATGCAGAGCTGGGGCACAGGGACCTCAAGCAGTGCCAGCAGGAGCCCAGGTCCCCACCGCAATGGGACCCAGTGCTCCCAGGGCTTATAAATAAACAGGCATGTGGGAAATGCACATTCTTTCTCCAAGAAATGTAATTTATGTTTACGGCTAGGTTTTTTTTTTTTTCTTCCTAAAGAAAACACTACCATGTGGGGCCCCTGCCCCTGACAGTGTCCCTGAGTGTCCCCGGCCTGGGCCCCCTCCTCCCATTATTGCTCGGATGGGAAAGCCCTGGCCCTGGGGATTACAGAGCCAGGCTCCACTCCTCACCCCCTCAAGGCTGTCCCTGGTGACGGAGTGGAGGCACACAGTGCTCGTCCCATGCCCCGCGCCGTGCCAGCCACCCTGACTGTGCCCATGTAAGGGAAAGGAGAGTGCAGGCAGTGGGAGCGACGCTGGGGCAGCCTCCCAGAGCAGAGAGGGGGCCTCTCTTCCGTGCAGGAGGCCTGGAGGCACAGTGGCTTCTTTTCAAAATTGACAGCTGGAAGGTTCAGGTTGTGGGGAAAGGGAGAGGCAGAGCTCTTTCCCAGCATGATCCCGGCACAGGCTGGAAGAGAACTGAATAAAAGACAGGTGGAGGCCCTGCCTCCTGAGCCTCCTTCCCCACCTCCTCAGATTTCAGAGGGCCTGGGCAGGGAGGTATGTGCATGAGCCCCGGGGGAGGGGCGAGGACAGCTGTGATGTTAGGGTCCCAATGCCAGGTCCTCTCTTCTCTCCGGGGCACAGGCCCCTCCAAGCCCCTGGCCCTGGCCCCCTCCTCCATGAGCAGTCCTGCCTCACAGGCATGCAGTCCACCCAGAGGGACCGGCTCCTGCACCAGAAAAGGTGGGTCTAGGAGATGTAGACTCCAGGAGGGAGGTTGGTGGGCACCCTAAGCATCCAGACTCAGCCCAGTGATGATTCCGCAGACAGCGCTGACCCTGGCTCCAGGAGGAAGCTGGCACCTCTGTTGTGTTGTCAGTGACGCTATCAGGGACAGCAGAGAGACACAGGAGACTGGATAGAGCCAGGACTTCTTGGTCTGACGACGGCTCAGAGACCAGTCAGGAGGCAGTGCTCTTCCTACCCAGGAATGTGTGAAGATGGCCCCCGGGCCTGCCTGTTCCCTGCAGCTGGCCCAAAGTGGTCCCTCTTCTACCCACCGCTTTCACCGACCTTCCCAGAGTCCCTCCTCCCAGAGGGATCCAAGCCCATCATCCAGAGCACAAGCTCAGGTGCCCAGTCCAGGAGCGGCTTCCAGGGCGCGGAGGCTGTCCCCGCGGGGCCCCAGAACCCTGGAGCCACCGCCCCCTATGAGCAAGTCTTCTTCCTCATCATCCTCGAAGGCCCGCACAGGGCGCCGGGGCGGCGGCCGTGGGATGGGCTCGTCGCGCTCCGCCATGCGCTCGACGGCGCCCTCGCCCACGAGGAAGACGGTGTCGGCGACGCGCGGGGGCCCAGTAACCGGGTTGTGGTCGTAGGAGAAGACGCGCAGGGCGCGCAGCGGCTGCAGGTCGGGGAAGCCACCCAGGCGGTTGCGGTCCATGTCGAGGATGTGCAGGCGGCCCATGCGCAGCAGCGCGGGCGGGAACACCTCGAAGCGGTTGCCGTAGAGCCAGAGGCCGCGCAGGCCAGTCATGCGCGGCAGCTCGGCGGGCAGCGCGCGCAGCCGGTTGTCGCCCATCTGTAGCGACTGCAGCGCCACCAGGCTCAGCAGCGGCCGCGGGAAGCGCCGCAGGAAGTTGCCCTCGATCCAGAGGCAGCGCAGACTCTGCAGCTGCGCGAAGTCGTTGGGCAGAGCCATCAGCCGGTTGCCACCCAGGTAGAGGCGCGTGAGGCGCGGCAGGCGACACAGGCCGTCGGGCAGGCGCTCGAGTTTGTTGAAGTCGAGCGCCAGGATGCGCAGCTCGCGCAGCTCCTCGATCTCCTCGGGCAGCTCGCGCAGCCCCGTGCCGCTCACGTACAGCTTCTCCAGGCGGCTCAGCGCGCACACGGCGCTGGGCAGCCGCCGCAGCCGCCTCCCGCTCAGCTCCAGCTGCTGCTCGCCGTGGCGCAGCTGCTCCTCCGCGTCCGACGGCAGCTCATCCAGCGTGGACTCGGCGATGCCCATGGTCACGGGCCCCGGCCGGGGCCGCCGCCGCCGCCCGGCATCGCTCCGACCTGGCGGCCCCCTGGTTTCCCCGACGGGACTGAAGGCGCTCCGGCCCCGGGGCCCCCCGCCCCGGCCTGCCCCTGCGCCGGGAGGGGGGCCGTGCGGGGCCGGGAGGAGGCGCCCGCCTGGGGCCCCGCCGCCGCGCGCCTCTCCCCGCCGCCCTACCTCTGGCCTCCCCCGCTCCCTCCGCCGGTGGCGGACTGGCTCGGTTTCGCGCTGACTCGCAGCTAAGCGACCCGTCGCCCTGGCAACCCCCGACGCGCGTGCGGCTGCCAATGAGGCGGAGGGAGGGCGGGGCGGGGCCAAGGTGCTACCCCGGCGGGGTCCGGGCGCCCGGGCCCGCCCCGCACCGGCCCAACCGACCCGCCCCCGAGCCAGCGCGAACCGAGGGAACCCAAGGTCCACGCCTCACAAGCCGCGCTCTGTGCCAACACAGACCCGACGTCCGACGCTGCCCGCGCTTCCCGGCAGCGATCCGGCTGGTGTGCTGTCCGGTGCGCCCAGAGCGGCAAGTCCGAGAAGGGGCCGAGGACAGAGGAAACGCCGGCGCGCGGCCCAGGAGTCTGGACACGTGGTCCTCGAGGGGAAACTGAGCGTTGCGGTTACTGCCGACCACTGACGTCCAGCGGCATGCGACCCTGCCTCCCGCTAGAGTTACTTCAGGATAGTAACTCGGAACAGTGAAACTTTCTGGCCCTTTCAGGGTGAGCATATCGGAGGATTTTCGGGGACTCGGGGCTTGGCTCCGCCCCCTCCCCGCCTGCGACCCCCTCATTGCCCAGCAGGTTCCTCGTTAGGGCACTCACACCCTGTCTCCTGCCACGTCCCTCCAGCTCTGCTCAAAGTCTGTGTGCCAGCGGTGGACAGAGGATGGGGACACATGAGCGCCTTTGAGTGCCACCACGATGACCACTTGCAGTCTGTGACGCTTCCTGTTGCGCATGCGCACACCAACAGCCCAGCCTCACGCTCCTGCCTTCTCCCCTCCCCTTCAGAGCCCTCCTGCCAAGGCTCCTGGCAGAAACGCCGGCTCCCGTTTACCGAGAGCCTGCCCGCCGTGTGCCCAGCACCACTGAGAGCATTGCAGTGAATTCATGCCACGTGCCAGTAGGGTAGGTACCCTCATTACCGCAGTTTTTAAGCTGTTGAAATGGAGCCTCTGAGAGGTTTGACTTGAGCTAGATGACTTGCCCAAGGTCACCCTGCTGGTTGGTGAGTGGCTAGGATTTGCAACCAGGCGGTGTGACTCTCCAGCCTGAACTCTTAACTGGGTACCATGCCAACAAGTGGAAATAATGACAACTCTACCTCTGGCCCTGATTTTTCTCACAACGGAGCCTCTCACTCTCATGCCCAAGCGACAGGGAAGGCATTATTAATCCCATGTGAAAGAGGAGGAAAGTGGCCCCAGAGGGATTAGGCACTTGCTTAAGGTTGCACAGTGACTAGAGGTTACAGCCAGGGAGCCAAGTCTGCAGGCTCCATGCCTCCTCCCTCCTGTGTGTGACCCTGCAACTGGCTGAAGGGACAGACTTCCCGGCAGCACCCTGTCCTCTGACCCACCCCCACTCCCATCCCCACTGCAGGTGGAAGGGGAGGCTAGTTCAAGGGCAGAGAACAGTGGCCAAGGCAACCTCACGATGACAGCCACGCCCGTTGTAATGTATATGCCCCGCTGGGCAGGCCAGTTTGTCTCCCTTGCTGACACGGGGTCTGGCGCATTGTAGGCATTCAGTGAAAATGTGTGACATTTTTAAAAGTGGAGGCAGACTTTACGGACAGTGGAATGCACAGATCGTAGGTTGTGCACAGTTTGACAAATGCGAGCACCCAGGTAAGATTTCCACCCCTCAGAGTTCCCTCGTGCCTCTTCAGGTCCATTCTCACCAGCCAGAGGCACCTGGGATCCTGACCGCTGTCATCAGGGATCGGCTGGGCCTGTTCTCGGGTCTCATATATATCCGGTGTGTGCCTTTTTTTTTTTTTTTTTTGCTCCTGACCTTCTTCTGCTCAGATACTCCATATATGTATGTGGGATAAAGGAACCACAGAACAGAGCAATCGCTGTCGTAATCGGGCAAGGGGTGTCAAGGGGTCAACAGATGACAGGGGACACGGGCAGAGACTGCTCTGAGCCAGGAACTAGCCACAGACCCCTGTCCTGGGATGGAGACTGACAAGATGCAAATGGGACTTCAGTACAAGGTAGGGGGCCCAGCAGAGAGTAAGTGGAGCCCAGACACAAGACCTGGGGTGTAGGAGCATCTGAGCCCCAGCCAGATGGGCTTCGAGCTCCTTCCAGACCTCACCTAAGCCCCGATCCAATGCTCTCCCTTCTATCCTGTGGGAGAGCTGGAAGAGCTCCCTCAGAGACCGGAAGGCTGAGGAAAACCCCGCCAGGCCAGGCGCCAGGCGGACAGGATGAGGATACGCACCCCCACCCCCACCCCCTGCTGCCCCTCAGGCAGTTCCCCCTGGGAACATTCGCTGTGGAGGAGGAAGCCCAGCCAGCACCCCCTCACCACATGCTCGAAGCTGGCACTCCAGCACCAGGCAGCCCTCCTGGGCTCTGCCTGCATGGGCAAGAGTGACGCGTGCCCCTGCCACGCCAGCGCCTGCCTGACGGAGCTTCCTGGCTTCAAGGGCACAGGGGACCAGCCCTCTTCTTTCTCTGTGTCTTTTTCTTGTTCTGGGTAGATTCTGTACCTTCGCCTCCCACCAGGTCCTTCTCAGTGGGTACAGGTAAAATGTGCTGGCATTCTGGGCCCACGCAGGCTGGCAGCGGGCAATCGTGTTGATGAATCACGCTGGCACCGCAGGCTCCCGGTCCGTGTTGAGGCGTCACTAATGAATTAGCTTCGCCCCAGCACGAGGCCTCTCAGCCTGTCCCCACTCCCCAGGAAGGCAGGAAACTAAGACCTGGGAAGGGGGAGCAGAGGACCAGAAGTGGGGACAGCTCCAGCAGTCGGCCCAGACTCCAGCCATCCTCTCTGCCTGCCCATACGCACCCTGGGAACCATGCCCGCAGTCCGGACCCCTCAGGCCCCCAGAGACAGCCTCTCCGCTCCTAACCGTAAGCTATCACTGTCCTGCCCACCTCCAAATCTTTATTTTTTTAAAGAAATGTTTGCCATACAGAAAAAGACAAAGGTCTCTGTGATAAACAGCCCTGTGCCCAGTAGCTAGCATTGATAATTGTAGACATTCTGTCATCCCTGCTTTAAATCCACTTTCTTTTACATAAAAGCACATGTAAGAAGAGGTCTCCTTTATCCCCCTTCCCGTGTCCCCGCAGGCCCCCCCGACCCTCGCCCACTGCCCCTGCAAGGCCCCCTCTGGTTCCCACCCCTCTCTTTGGGGCCAGGACCCCTGTGGCAGCCGAGACTTGAGTAAGATCATGGAATGTTAGCATCACGGGTCCTTAGAAATCAAGGATTTGAGCTCAGCCGAGCCAACCACGAAAGTCAGAGCAGGGCAGGGCTTAGCTCCCCTGGGAGATCACAGGCCCTGTCAAATGTCTGTGGGAAGCCGGCGACCCTCGTCCCAGAAAAACACATGGAGGCAGGGACTCGCCCACTGATGCGCACATGCACCAGGGAGGGGTTCATGGTCTCCCTGGGGGTCGAGTCCAACTCCCTCATTTGGCCAAAAAGGGAAGGGATGACATCCTTCATGCCCTGGCCCACTCCCCGTACCTGCACCCCTCGGAACGCCAGTCCTCACCTTCATTCGGATACTCATTCAAGGAACATGAAGCCCCTACTTGGGAGCCTAGGCACTGGGGACCACTGTGAATGTGAACATATTAACAAATCAAAAATATCTGCCCTGTGGGACTGACATTCCTGTGAGTGGAGATAATCGACAAAAGGCATTGCACTATGTGTCCAGTGGAAATACAGCAAGGAAGAGACAGAAGGAAAACTGAGGACCCCATTTGCTCAGATGCCACCTGGCCACCTCACGGACAGGGTGGCATCTGAGCAGACACGGGGAGGAGGAGCGGGAGCAAGCCATGCAGACAGAAGTCTGAGGGGAAAGGGTTCTAGGGGACAGGGTGGCAGTGCTGACATCCTGGGGTGGGAGTGTGCCTGGACCTCCTGGGCAGAGAGACATCAGAGAGAGAAAGTGGGGGGTGCGAATTACCGAGGGCCTGGGGCCTTTGCGGGGGCTCTGGCTTTGACTGGGGGTGAGAGATCATTGGGGGAATTTGAACAGAAGCATGATATGATCTGACACACATTGTAACGGGATCCCTTTGGCTGCAGCTGCAAGAAAGGGGTGTGTGTGTTGGGGGAAGGAGTTTGGGCAACTCGGACCCCTCCCATCTTGGTGCTCTTCCCCACAGTAATGATGGTCGTCGTTTACCGAGCACCTGCGGGTTATCTAATTAACCTTTCACCACAGCCTTGCCAGGCAGGCACTAAATTCTCATGCTTTACAGATGAGCAAGTGATTCAGAGAAGGTAAGTAGCTCAGTCAAGGTCACACGGCTGGAATGGGGCAAAGCCAGGATTCCACCCCAATCTACCTTGTTGCAAAGCCTGGACTTCTACTATGGCTTACTGGCTCTGTCTCGGCCCGTGGGGAATTAGAGAAACCACCCAGGATGTCAGAATGCTTGCCCCCATCCTGCAAACAGCAAATAGATTTCCAGGACTGTCTCACTTGGAGATTTTGATTCTAGGTCCCAGGGCTCAGTGTGTTTGCCCAAGTGGGGGCATCCTAGAACCCACCGAACAAGTCTAGGAACCCTAAAACAAGTTCAAGAGGGCTGAGTAGAGAGGTCCCCAAGTCCAGGGGTAACCTAAGGCTGTGATCTGGGCTCAGGATTTGCCTATTAGCAAATACCAGGCAATGTCTGGCCCAGCATTGTCCCAGAACCTGTCACTAGATAAACAGACACATGAGGTTAGGTTAGCCACTGCCACCCTGCTCCCCAGGTCCCCTAGAAACTAGAGCCTAGACACAGCCCGGGGATCACATTCCCCTGAAACCAGAGCTCTGAGACTGACCCGCCTGGTCTGTTGAAAGGTGAGAGTCCTCCCCATCCCTCCCAGGGACGTGAGACCAGGAGCAAGAAAGCCAAGCGTGTAAAGCTGACTTGGTGCCTGGGGACAAACCTCCATGCCGTGGACGGAAATCTGACCAACCTAATGGGTTCTGGGAGGCCTCTACATTCCAAAATGTGTCCTGAGCATGATGGCAGAGACCACAGTGGCCACGGCTGGTAGCTGTCCATATGCTTATAACTTCCTAGATCTGTGTTCAAGTCGGATCTTCTGTTCCAAGACTACAGACCCAGGTCCCGACCATGACTGCCAAGGACTCTTCTGGCCTAGTCCTCCTCCCTGAGGAAGGGGCTGCCAAAACTCACCAACTTCTGTTTCCCATTCTTCTTCCTGACACTCAGCAGGCTGATGGGGTGGGGCCCTGGAATGAGCACTGGGCCAACAGGTGAGAGCAGAAGTGATACATGCCACATCCGTGCACAACCCTCCATCTCTTATTTTCTGCAGTGTGAAAGGTAAAAAGGAACTGGATCCCTGAGTCACCATGTGGAGATGAGCTCTCTGACACACATTAGACTGTGAATCAAATGAGAAACATTTTTTTAAAAAACATATTAAGCCATTTAGACTTAAGGGCTGTTTGTTATAGAAGCAACCTGGACTGACTAACACATTTTCTCTCAGTTTTTCAAACGGACCAACTGCTTTCCACCCCAGGACCTTTGCATATGCTGGTACCACTTCTTCCCATTCTAGTTGGTTCATATTGCATATCCTTAAGGTTTCAGCTAAGAGCTCTCTCTCTCTCAGAGAACCCTTCCAGATCCTCCAAATCAGAGGAGTTCCCTGGTGGTGGTGTGGCTTGAGGCTTCGGCGCTGTCAACGCTGTGGCCTGGGTTCGATTCCTCAGCCAGGGAGCTACCCACATAAAAACAAACAAACAAACAAACAAAAACAGATCCTCCAGAGCATGTCAAGCCCCCATGTTAGAGATTGTTGAGCACCCACATTTCTCCTTCAACGTACTATTCCAATTATAACTAAATAAATAATTAACTGAATTATTTGCTGTCTGCTTCCTCTGTACTAAGCTATAAACTCCATGAGGTTAGGGACCTTGTTTACTGATGCTCGGTAGTACTCAGCCCAGTGCCTGTGGCATTGTACCTACTTAAGAAGTATGTGTTGAATAAGTAAACAGGGAGCTGCTCGCCCACAAGTTCCCTGGGGCCATCTGTTCCATTTGAGCTACTCACCCTCTCCAAACCTTGACTCTCCTGTCTAAAGAATAAACCTGAACCAGGGCTGGGGAGAGGTGAGCAAGGCACTGCCCCACCCACAATCTAAGAGGGTGCCAAAAAACCTTCAGTAATCACGATAAATCCTCATTTAATGCAATACAGCTGGATCAGTACCAGGGCTCTGCCGGCCGTATTGGAGCCTGTGGCAAAAGGAGAAACCAGTGGCCTAATCCTGTCTGTATTTACATTTTTGATATTTTGTTCATTATGGATGTTTGTATTAATTTTGATTTTTAAAATGATTGCATTGAACTATTATTTGCCTGGATTACTCAGTTTTTTGGCACGTCAAACTTTGTGCCTGGCAAAGTGCCTCACTCTCCGCATCCTCCCTGGAATCTCCTAGAAGGATTCTCACGAAGCCTCAGTGAGATAATAGGGGGCTGGGTGTTACCACTGCGAGGTGTGGACTGCTGCCCCACTGCAGCCGATTTTCTGGTATCCAGTCCCCCTATTCAGATGCTAAGTTGGCCTCCTGTATTCCACTCTCCAGGGGAAATTCAGAACAAAGAGTCGAATCCTGGCTTTGAATTGCAAAAGAGGCTTTGAAACCCAGAACTGAGACTCTGTAGCCCGGCTAGAGTGGGGTTTTGAGAGAAAGCTCTTTTGAAGGCCCACAAGCTTGGCTTTGAACCTGAAGAGCAGGAAGCTAAGGCTGTGAGCCCTGGAATGGGGAAGGATGTGTCATCACAGAAGCCATGATCTCACCTAAAAGGAGATAAAAGCTCATCTGGGGAAAGGTGGGAGAGAAGGGGCAGAGCAGCCCCCCTAATGTGGGTGCCAGCCCGCAAAGGAGTCCCTGACCCCGCCTGCTCTGGGCTGAGCCTGAGGGTGGCAAGAAAAAGTCCCAGGTATAGTTGGGGGACACGAGGGCAGAGGAGACCTGCACTTCCTTACCACATGTGGCCTCAGGATGCAACAGGCCTCCCACAGGCCCCCCTTGCCTTTCTAGAGAAGCCTAGCCCCTCTGCTGAGTCCTCTGTACAGGTTTGTGTCATGATGGGCAGCATCCAGAAGTTTCTGCACCCCTCAAATGAATGAGGTGTGGTTGAGAGCTGGGTGATGCCCTGGAGGGGCTGCCTGTGTGGTCCAGGTAAGGCAGCTGAAGGTTTGATTGCATGACCCTGACAACCAGAGGTCAGAGTGTCCCAGTTGCTTCTGGCCCGGTGCAGGGAGGACAGGTGCGGATGATCAAAGCCCTCGGAGACAATGCACTGGGGGGCGGGGGGTCAACATGGATGGATGCCTCTTCCCCAATAGCAAGCTCCATGAATGTATACACCCTCCTGGGAGACGGAATGCAAGGAGGAGAGGCAGAATTCTTGACCTGATTGGATTTGAGTCCCGAATGCACAGGGGCCTGAGTTGGACTGGAAGCAGCTATTACAGATACATGGTTTGCTAAGTTCAGGTACCGAGAGACGAAGGTCCACTTCTGAGCACCCGGGTCTGTGTGTGAGCTCCACACCTGCTGTGCACACGGCTGGGCAGGTGGTGTGATGCACAACGGAACTGTGTCCAAGGGGCCCCCATTCACATCAGGGACCTCGGAGACTGGTATACTATTGGGGCAGTTAAGGAAGGGCACCTAGTCCCATGTCTCACAAAGTGTCCTTAGGGGCCGGCAGTGTCCCCGGCATGTGTGTAAGGCACCAGCTCCCAGAAGGCACTCCACAAGTGTTCGCTCCCTTCTTGATGGTAACCCACACCTGAAGGACACTTGAATTCTGTGCGTCTCCCAGTGTTCTCCTAAATTGGAGAATTAATTCCAACTGCCTAACAACGCAGACCCCACACACCCTCCTCTGGAGGCTGAAATCGTGGGGGACTGACCTTGCAAGCTTCTTTTGCAAGTTGGGTCCGGGAATGTGCCCTGGGAGCCACCCCTGGTTTTGAATGGGAAACGAGAAGTGCAGACCGAAGGGGCCGGGCAGAGTTCTTTCTGCGGGTGGGTGGGGGAGTGGCAGCCGAAGCCCCTGCCAGTGCGCAGCAATGGGGGACGCACGCTCTCTGGGGCCCAGGTCCAGGGGACAATTTTGGCCCGGTTTCTGGCTGGGTGGCCTCTCAGCTTTGTTCTCAGGTCCACCTGAAGATTCTGTGAGCTCTGAAATCCTTAATAAATCCCTCTTCTCCTCAAACTAGCCAAGGTTGGTTTCTGTGGCTTGCAAAGAGCTCTCTCTGCCACCCCACATGGCCAGACTTGAGCCCATGATCTCCATTCTAGCCCATGATCATAGTGGAGGGACCACAACCCCATGTCCCCAGGGCCTTCACTGTCATCCACAGGAGCCCCCACCCTGCCAGATGCCTCATAAGTGCTTAGGAAGGAGTTCACCCCTGTTTTTCAATGCCAGCCTTCTGCCTCTGGTGCCAGAGGCCATCTGGAGAACACAGCTCTGCTGCAAAGCTCTTAACATAGGGACCTGAAGGGGCCACCGTGACCACACCTTGTCATTGGGCCCACAGAGAGGCCACGCGGCTCATAAAGTCTTCCCTAAACACTGTTCCTTGGGCATCTCCCCCAGCCTTTCTCTCTTAGGATGTGGTGAATGAGACAGACACCTTTCTGGCTGGTCTCTTTACCTGGGACCTCTGAAGACAGACGCACGCACACACGTGCACACACACGTGCACACACACCCTCACTCACATTCATATACCTTTCCTTCAGCAAGAGAAAACCAGGGAGTCCCCTGGTGGTGTAGTGCTAGGCCTTGGCGCTCTCAACGCCATGGCCTGGGTTCGATTCCTAGCCAGGGAGCCACCCAGATAAAAAAAGAAAAACCAGGCCCCACTTCTGCACCCCCGAGCCCCGCTTCAGCGATGCGATGGGAAAGGCCGCACTCAGAGCAGAGAGGCCCGAGCATGCCTGCACGAAGCCAGTGGCTTGGGGAACTTGCGTCCTCTCTCTGGCTCAGGCTGACCTGGTTCTCACAAAGGACCTTCCAGGGTCAAGTTTTATGACGCAAAGAACTTGATTGGGCGAGCCCTGTCTGTAGCAGTGTTTTGAGAAGCAAAGATTATCAGGACGTCTGGGAGGCCCTGACAGACCCTCCTCTGCCCTTGAACCGAGGCCCTGGTTTCCCCAGTCTGATTTCTCCTGTGTCCTTGTGTATTTGGCTGTTTGGGGAACATTTCCTTGGGAATGGGTGGCCCTCCAGATGGTCAGAGACGAGATTGGGGATCGGATTCCGAGTTTCAGGCCCTCCATCTGTCTACGTGTAGCTTAACCTCTTGTAGCCTCCCCACGCTGGGCTCCCCGCCACCCGCCAGCCCCCGTGAGCTGGAGGCTCTGCATGTCACCACGTGACCCGGCCAGATGGTACCTATCAACATCAGCTGCCACAGTGCCATGACGGCAGTAGCCTCACACATGTCTCTGTGCGTCAGAAGTTGGGGGGGGGGCCTGATCGGGTGGCACCCAGAATCTGTTTCTATTCTGCTGTCCCATCAGCCCTCGGGGCTCCACACCCCCACCTCAATGCCGTCAGCGCAGCACCCACCTGTGTCCCCAAACTCACCCCCAGAGGCAGGCCCCTCTGTGTTCTTGCTGAAAAGAGGAAGCCCACGGAAAATTCCCAGCCCCCGGCAGGCTGTGGGGGCTTAATAAAAGTTAATCATCGTCATTGTACACCTAGAATGATTTCTGAGATATCTGTGGCAGCAGCCACAATTGGCATCAGCTGGAAGGGGTGACTCACCTGAACGCCCAAAGCCTGGATTGCAGGTGTGGGGAAAGGCAGGCAAAAGTCAGCCTTAAGGGTAGGGTGGGCAGGGCCTGGCCCCCTTGACAGGCAGCCGCAGCCTCCAGGTAAGGCCAGACAGGTAGATCACCGCCCCCCCGGCTCTCCCAGACAAGAGGGGGCTGCTCCCAGAGAAGAGTCCGGAGAGGGCCTGTCCAGGGCCAAGCAGGAGGAGACAGGCCAGGCCCCGTGCGCACCTGCAGTGTGGCCTTGCCCAAGACTCTGCCCCTACCCAGACCTCTGCTTCCTCTGCATCAAGGCAGCTACTGTTTGCGAGCTAAGCGTGTCATACATGGTCAGATTCAGCGCACGCACGGGGTGCTGCTACGCGCTCAGCTCGGCACACTCAGGTGGCCTCCACAGCGCTGGGAGAGGGCGGCCTCAGGGAGAGCTGGGACTCGAACCAGGCAGTCTGACCGCGGAGCTCAGACCTGCACAGCTGCACCGTGCTGACAGCCTGGGCGGGGGCCGGGCCCAGACTGAAGCCTCAGGTCTCAGAGGGGCGAGGGGACGGGACCCCGACCATGAAGGCGTATTGTCAGGCCCACGGTCACCTGATAGCACAGAGGGGGTGTGACATGGCAAAGGCCTGTCCTTCTCACAGAGTTTCAGGAACCTGAATAGCCACAGGGTGGGAGGTGCCCACCTTTCCTGCCTGGTGATGCAGAGAGGACCCTGCCCTGGCCGTGGGGCCACCCCAGGGTCAAGGTTGGCATGTGAGACCCTCAGGCCACTGCAAGAGAGCTTGGGCACAGCTTGAGGGGAGCACATGCAGAGAGAGAAGGGGTGGCCTGGTGGGCAAATCAGAGAAGTCCCACAGGGCCACAGTCCCAATGGACTAGAGCCGTGGCTTCCTGGCACTGGTCGGGAGGATGGCACAGCAGGGTCACAGCTGCCAGCCTGTGCAGATACGGGAGTCTGGGTTACTGACATCCTGCAGCCAGGGCAGGTGGCACCCAGAAGCCCATATCTGGTGCCCCTGCTGGTAGGCAGAGTTCATCCATCCACCCATTCATTCATTTATTCATTCATTCAGCTACTATTTACTGAGGACCTACAGATGTGCCAGGCACTGTCCCGGGCTTCGGGGTTCTCAGCTGTGAACAGGCAGACATGGTCTGTGCCCTGCTGAGTTTAATAACCCAGGACAGGGATAGCACAGCCACCAAGGTCCGGGAGACCTCACCGACCCGCCTTCCCCATGGGGCTGGCCACCTCTCACCGCACTCGCTCTCTGCCCCGTCCTCTGACCCAGCCTTGGGCTGGCCCTGCCTCGGTGTCCTTGTCCACAGCCTTGCCTCCCTCAGTGCCCCAAACCGGCCCCTCTGCCCATTTAAGTCAAAGCCTGGGGCTAAGGGATCACAGAGGTGCTGCTCAGCCCTGCCCCTTGGGTGGGGTCTCCACCTCAGCTCAGGAAACGGGGTGAAGCAGCCACAGCTCACAGAGCCTGGAAACTGGGTACATGACGACAGGAGGGGGAGGTGACGGAGAGACGGTGTCATCAGGCTCCAGTGTCCCCAACACCATATCTCCTACTGAGCCAGAGAGAGGGCGGGTGAGAGGGAAACATGAGCCGTAAGAGGACACTAGTGGGGAGGGGACGGAAACGTGGACTGGGGTCGGTGTGCGTCTGTCTGTCTGTCTGTCCTGTAGGTCTCTGTCCATCTGTGTCTACGTGTGTTGGTGTGTCAGCCTTTGTGTGTGCGTGTGTCGGCGTGTGTCACAAGAGCACCTTGGGTGAGTCCGTGAAGACATGCGTCTGTGTACGCGCATTATTCTCTGTGTGGCTGCTAGCGAGTCCACGTGTACTTGTCCGCTGGTATTTACGTGTCTGCGTGAGTTTGTATGTGCATGTGTTCGGGGACCTGGGTGTGCTTCGGTGTGTGGGTGACTGTGGGTGGGAGGGGCGAGATGACCCCCCACTCTCTCCCCATCGCACTCTTGCCAGACCTAGGTTGAGGCCTAGCCCAGGTGGCACATCTCTAGTTTGGTGACTCGCACCTAATGTTTGGGGTCATGGAACAGCAGGCCCCACCCACAGTCGGCGGGGCTGTCACTGGGTCCTGAGTCTGACTGGGTTTGTAGCTCAGACTCTGTGTCCCTTACTCCCCCCGCCCCCCAGTATTGGAGCCAGCTGGGACCACCCACATCCCAAATGGAGCCCCAGACCGGCCACGGCCGGCACCCAGGCTTGTTGCTCAAGACTACTGGGTACAGCCAAGCCGGAGGCCGGCACAGCTACCCACCAGACACCCACTGAGGGACAGGGAAGGGTGGGGGACAGCTGCTGGACCACTGAGCCACCCCTCTGTGTGCTGGGCTGGCCTACAAGGTGCAGGGAGTGCCCTCAGCCCATGGCTGCAGCTGCCTTTTTGTCCTATACGACCTTGAGCAGCTCATGCGGCCTCTCTAGCTTCCTCATTTATAAAATAAGGGGCTGGTGGCAGCAGGGCCACAGGGTACAGTTGCAGAGCTGTGCACTGCACAAACGCACCGGGCGAGGTGACAGAAGGTGCTGAGCGGCAGCCCTGATTCTGCCTTGCAGGCAGGGGACCCTGGTGGCAGGTGCAACACCTGGGGGAAGGTTTGCCTCTGTCTTCCCAGAAGACGTTTGCTCTTTAGGTCCTGTGTCACGTGGGGCACCTGCCTACACCTGCCTTGTTCTAATTCTCACAAAGGGGCTGCCCTGAGGCACCGGCGTTTTCGAGCAGCCCCCACCCCTGCCGGTGTCGGTGTCCAGGTGTCCAACCATCGCGGCCCCTCCTCCTCCGTCCCTGGAGAGAGGTCTCTGGGGCAACTCCTGTTCCATCCTCACTTCTCCTTTAAACCATCAGCGTGGGACCCAGAAGGGCCGGGACGTCCTGCCCTGGTCTCCTGCCGCGTTTTATGGACCAGGTGTCTGAGGCCTCCCAACGCACCCCCACCCACCCCTGCCTGCTTCTGCCTCCCCCTCCTCCCTCTCCCGAGGTCGGGGGCTTCCTCCCTTCCACACTTGACCGAGCACTTAGCCCAGGTTGTAGGAGACCCCCTGTCTATAGTGTCAGGGTGAGTCCCGTCAGTGCTCCCTGACTCCACATCTGGCCCTCGCCCTCGCCCCACATCGCTCCCCGCCCTCCCCCCACTCTCCGCAGCCACCCATGACAGTGACAGACACGCTGCTCTTTATTTCATTCAGAAAATAGCCAGGGGAGGCCCAGTGGGCACCGGGGTGGGAAGAGGGACAGGAGCCCACGCTTGTCCCTTTGGGTTGGCAAACCTGCGGGGAATGGAGACAAGGCCTGAGGGGCTCTGGGTGGTTCTGTGCACCCACCTGCTCCTGAGAGGGCCCTGATCACCCACCTCCCAACTCTGGGGCTGGGGTCCCCGGGAAAGGCTTCCATAGCCTGGGGCTTGGCAGCTAGGACTGGCCCACAGTAGCTACCTCGCATGGGGGACACCCAGGGGTGGGGGTCCCCCAGCCCTTACCCAGGCCCCGGCTCAGCTGGGTGGGTTGAAGTGGCTGCTGTGAGGTGGGGCTCGGCAGAAGGGGTTCGCTGAGATCAGGGTTCTGCAGGGAGGAAGGGGGTGAGATGAGGGAGGGGCAGGGCCCAGAGGCCCGGGCCTTTTGCTCTGCCCACCCCTCCGAGGGGCCAGCACTCGGCCGGGGCAGCCAAGCCGCAGCCTTCCTTTGCCTGCCCACTCGGGGCCAGTGCCCGTGTAAACGGCATTTCTGAGGAGCCGAACTGAGCGGGCAGGTGTCAGGGTGAGGCGGGCCCGGGCCGCGCACTTTCTGCCCTACCCGCCCCCCGGGCCCTGCACGCAGCCCCTGTCGCTGGGAGAGGCCGCCAGGAGCCGGCGTGGGCAGGGGAAGCATGTCTATGCCCGAGGCCGGACATGGGCCCCTCACTAGGACGGACAGACGGAGGGGGCGCGGGGACGCTGGGCAGAGGCCTGACGCCGGCCGAGGACAGAGCGGGCGGGAGGGCGCGCCACCTTCCCACGTGGGGCTGCGGGAGCCTCGGGCTCTCCGTGGGCTTGGGGGCGGCCTCCCTGCGGGTGACCGGCTGGTTGATGGAGTAGCCTCCAGGCTTCTGGGGCTGGATGCCACCTTGAGTCCAGCCGTCGCGGTCTAGCCCTTTGGGGATGTTCTCGAAGTACCTGCGACACAGGAGGGGTCGTGCAGGTCAGTGGGCTGCAGCCCTGCTCCAGCGAGCGCAGTCAGACCCGTCCAGCTGCCCACAGTCCCCCTGCTGGCCACTCGCCGAGCCCGTGTCCCCGTTGCCAATGCTGAGACAGCACTGGGGAGGAAGCACCGGCTCGGGGCACCTCACCCCCGGCCTCTGAACGTCTTGGGGCCGGGAACCCCACCTCCTCCCTTTCTCTCTAAGCATTTGACTTTTCTTCTGCTCTGCCAACATTCACTGAGCACTGGGCCAGTTCTGAGGGCGCTGAGGGGAGGAAGACGGGGCCCCCCCTTCAGCCTGTGCAGAGGGGGTACACAGAGATGAATGTGGAAACCAGCTATGCCACCCCGCGGGGGCTCCGGGCACACGGGAGCTCGGGGAAAGGCCCCCCGCCGATGAGGGGAGGGGGAGCACCCAGCGGAAATGGCAGGGGTGGGGTTCTGCCAGAGCCACAGCAGGAGGGCATTCACCCGGGGAGGGACACAGCTGTCCCCCCACCCCGCAATGCCCAGAGCGAGTTTCTGCCACTCTCCCTTGCCACCCGTGGGAACGGGAGCAGCTACACGTGTCACGGATCTGCTGTGAGACTCAGGCGCTGCTCCCCGCCGAGCCTCAGGGTCCCCATCCGGAAGAGGGGGGTTAGCCCCAGCGAGGGTGCCACCTGGCAGACAGACCACCTTGCAGGGGCAGAGTGGACACTGATGACCACAGATGACACATGCTGTAAGGGAAGACTACTGTCCCAAGAATTGCACCTCCATTAGCCCCCTCCTGGAGCGCCCTCTCCTGTCTGGTCCTGGCCCGGGGAGCCTCCTCAGGGCTCTCAGGCCGCTTCTTCCCGGAAGCCCTCCCTGACCACCAGGGCCCATACTCCCTGCCCAGGGCCCACACAGCTCACCTTCTGAGGGTGCGTGGAGCTGAATGGAGCATCTTACCAGATGCTATTGTGGACCCCCTATTCTCCCTCAGCCCCCCAGCCTGGCCGCCGATGGCCTGCGCCCCATCTGTGTGGGGAGGCCGCCCTTGGGCTGCAGGCGCCTGCCCTGCCTGAGCAAGGAGGTACCTGGGATTTATACCGCCTCGGGGACAGCCTCGGGGACAGCCTCGGGGACAGCCCTCGCCCAACCACCCGTGGCTGTGGCGGCGTGAATCCCCAGCCCCCTCGCCCCTTGGCGGGGGTAACTCTGGGTTCTTGTGTTTCCAGCGCCCCCTAGCGGGGATCTGGCTTAATTACACGCCCGTGCCTCCCGCTCCCCTCCCTGACGCCCCCGTCAAGGGCCCGCACTCAAATCCTTGGCTCAGGGTCCGCCTCGGGGGACCCACATGAAGTCAGGGTTGTCTCCTCCTCGAGGCCGTGAGTGGGCTCCTGGACCCGGTCTCGGTCTCCCCGTCTATAAAGTGGGTGCCAGCTTCAGAGCCCTGGCTCCGGGCAGGGAGCGGGCTCACCCTTGGTTGTAGGTGGTCAGGTATCGGCTAGTCGCATCAGGGTCGCGGGGGCTCCGGACATAGCTCAGGTTGTTCAGGGTGTACCCCGTGGGCTCCTGCACAAGAGGAACCGAGGGGCCCTGTCAGGTCAGGGCGGCGTGGGGATTTGGGGTGGGGGGTGGGAGCCCCAGGCCTCACCTTGTTGCCCACGCTCTCCCGCCCAAGCAGGGCAACATTTGTCTGTTGTAGCCTCTGGGGGGGCTGAAATTGCAAGTGACTCGTGCTGGTGAGTTCTGGGCCGGGTGCGGGCACCTGCAGGGGACAGGCCCACAAGGGGGGTGGCTGGGTGGCCGGGCTGAGGCTGCGAGGATGCAGGGAGGGCACACAGAGCCACCACCTGCTCCAGACCTGGGGCCGGCACAGAGTTCGCCGTTTCCAACACGCCCCTCTCCTTGCAGCCCCTGGGCCTTTACCCCGCCACCGCGTCCCCAATATCCTGAGTTTTCCTGGGCTCCAGGGCCCAGCCCAAGTCCGAAGAGCCTCCACCTCCTCCTCTCCGAAGGTTCCTGTTCAGAGGGAGCCCCAGGCCACTCACTCTGGGGTTCAGAAGCCGCTGGTGCCCGCGGGAGAAGGCGGTCTCCCGCTCAGAGCCTCGGGCCAGCCTGGGCAAGAACTCGTCCCCCTACGGCGACAAAGCAGCCGCTGGCACCAGAGCCAGGCCTCCCAGAGCACTGCCCTGACTGCCCCTCAGAGGACCCGGCTGTGGGGACAGGCGCCCCTCCCCTGGCTCAGCTTACGTGAAGGTGGGCCATGGGGACAAAGTCCGACTGGGTGACGCTCCGGCTGGGAAGGAGGACCTGGGGAAGAGGCCGGCAGAGAGCGTCAGCCCGAGAGTCAGCGGTCCCCTGGTCCTGAGCCAGGGGCGGCTCAGCACGAATGGGTGTCCCTGGGGTAGTGAGGACGGGGCCGAGTTTGGGGAGATGCATGCGAGGGGAGGGCGTGACGTGACGGGCAGCGCAGGCACGGGCCCTGCGGGAATAGGGCGGCCTCGGCCAGGCTGCGTCTCACTGCCCCCCCGGACTTCCCGGCCGTAGAATGGGGACGTTGGCCCAACGCAGTGATTTTCGGCCAAGCTCCCTTGTCCTGTGTTTGAACAAAGGGTCCCGGAGCTCACTTTTTATTTTTAAGTTAAGAATCCCCAGACTGGAGGGTTTCCATCACCCCGAGATTCTAGTGGGGTCCAGCCTAACTTACGGGGTTCTCAGGGAGAGCCTGGGAGGGAGGCTGGAAGATGATGGGGTTCTTAGTGGATTCCTTGGTGAAGCCACTCTCCTCCTTGGCGCCGATAGACCTCTTCTGCAAGAGATCTGCAAAGGACAGCCCCCTCGTGCTGGCCCGGGGACACCTGGCTCCACCTACCCACGTGGCCTCCAGAGGCTAGGAGCCCCAGGGCGCAGAGTCTACCTGGCTCCGAGGAGCTGGGGGCCTGAGGCACCGGGACTGCGGGCACCAGGAGCACTCCAGGATCCAAGGCAGAGCACCAGGGAGGGGCAGGAGGGAGGGCAGGGCCAGTAGGCCCGGAGGTAGCCGTGGTGGGGCCCAGGAAGAAGTCCCCCAGGCTGCCTGCATGGCCTCCTTTCTTCCACAGGTGCCTGCTTAGCACGGTGCCAGCTCCGGTGCCCTGGAGATCTCTCCCGGGGTGGGGGTTAGGGAGGTATAGTGGGAGGGAGGTGTGGGCTCGGGCGAGTGCCCACCTGGCTGGCTTGAAGTCTCCTTGAGATACTTGGAATTATACTCAGAAGTCATGGAGCGCGGGCCCTGGAACACAGAGGGTGCAGCGATGGGGGACACAGGTAGGCCAGGGCCTGGGAGGCGGCCCTGTGGTAGCTGAGCTCCGAGCAGACCTGTGTGGTACCATCTGAGAAGGGAGGACCAGTACAGCACCCCTGACACACATCCCTCTCTGACCAGGTGTCCCGATGCCAGAAATTCTACCGCGAGAGCACAGTCCCCCCGTGACAATGAAAACCAAGTCACATGCCACACCGGAGTCCTCATCATGAGCAACGGGGCTTGGAGCCCCCAGGACCCAGACCAAGAGGGCCCCAAAGAGAGGAAAGAGGCCGATGGGAGAGGATGGGTGCTCACTCAAGCCAGTGCCCAGGGCTAGAGCGTCTGGGTGGGGTCTGGGGGGGTAAGGGAGAGAAGGGAGCTCAAGCCTAAGTCCTGGGACACGTGTCCTGCAATGCTGTCATGGAGATACCAAATCCTTTGCTTGCCCCAGTTTGTCTTGGTGCCCTGAGCCCACGTTCAGGGGGCTTCTTGGGCGAGTCGGTTCAGAGGAGGGAGGAGGGGGAGGGTCCGGCCCCTCTGCCCCCAGCCCACAGCCGCCCACTCACGTGTCCCGCGTTCTCCCACTCCTGCGTGCCCTTGCCCTGCGGCTGGTGGAGCAGGGGCACGTGCTTGGGCTCCAGCCCCGTGATGGCCTGCGGCCCGTAGTCCTGGGTGTCAAAATGGACCTTCCTGACCTGGGGAGGAGAGAATGACCAGTGACCCTCTGGGTGAGGGGATGGCAGTCACCTCCTGGATCTGATCCTGCCTTTGACCTCTGCACAGTAGCCGAGGGGTCCCTTTCCGATCGGCAGTGCTCCTCCTCTGCTCGGAGCCCTGCAACGTGCAGGTCTCACTCGGAGGAGACTCCCGCGAGGCCTTGGCCCCGCTCCGCTGCAGGGCCTGCCTCCTCCACGCCCCTCTGCACAGGGACGCCACCGCCCTCTGCCTCAGGGCCTTTGCACGGCCTGCCGCGCCTCCCTCACGTCCTGCATTACAGGACGACACTAACCTCCTCAGGTCCCTGCCTGGTGGCTCGGTAGCCCACCCGTCTAGCCCTCCCGATGTGTGGGGGCAGCCCCTGCCCTGCCGCTTCACCCCGCCGCCTCCTTACTGTAGTCCCCCCAGGATCTGCCACCTTCCCGAATGGAGGTGAGGTTCAGGCTTTGGTTGGATGCATGAATGTTTGTCTTCTCTGGCGGCGGCGGTGATGAGAATTATGGTCACAACAACAATAGAAATGAAGAAGATGGGGATGATAATGACAACAGTGAATGTGACAATGACGATGAGGATGGTGATGTGGGCTTGGATGATGGGACAGTGGAGATC
>PVJL010001173.1:186124-290096 GCA_004026885.1 Lyroderma lyra | reverse complement strand
AACTACCTTCTTCCCCGCAAAAAAAAAAAAAAAAAAAGAAAGGGGCAAAAATAAAGGAAAAAAAAAAAAATGTTTAAAAAAAAAAAAAAAAAAAAAAAAAAAAAAAAAAAAAAAAAAAAAAAAAAAAAAAAAAAAAAAAGGTAGTTACATATTTAGGGTAATATAGGGTAATAATCCATAAGGTAGTAAAAGCTCCAGTATTTTTATTCTAGTCACACTAAATGTCATTGTCCTACAAATATTCTTCTGATTTAGCGAATATAGATCTTATGATGAGGTGAGAAATAATATGAAAAACATAAGTACATGTTATACATGAATATAATTTTGACTTCAAAAGCACTCCATAATCTATATAAGCATAAGCAAATTACACACTAATATACAAACAATAAATACAAACATACGGCCTGATTTACTTTATCTAAAAGTAACCATGAGATGAACTCTGGAGATACTTCAAGCTAAAGTAAAAATGTAAGTTATAGTATCAAGGCTATCTGTTCAATAATTATGTATCATTTCTACTAAAGAGAAAGTTAATTCACATCCTGAGTGAATTTGAAAATCTGAATTTCCTAATCTGATAGATGGATAAAATTGCAATTTGAATTTTAACATTTTTATATTATAGCTCCACTCTCTTGGTTGAACTTTAACTCAATTCTCAACATACTCATCAGACTTTCTTATTAACCCTACCCTATCTACCTTGAGTTGAATGATTGCTTCTTAAACGCTTTTGGATTCTATGCACTAGAGTCCTCTCAAAATAATCCGAAGTAAAGCAATAAAGATGAATGTGTATTTCTCCACTTGACAATAATTCTTTCATAGTCATAATTATTAATCTATTCAGAATTTTATTCTCATAATGGAATGAGGGTAACTGCACCTTCTGTCAATGACTCTTACGAAAGCATTGCTTGTTAATATAAATTTTGAAGAACTAGCCATCAATACATTCCTGATAAAACAGATAATTAATCAAGGGGGAAAGAGAGGCAATCAATACACATTGATTACACTAAAAATTACTGATGTTGGTAGGAAAGTTTAGGTTTCAAAGCGTTTCATAATATTTAAATAGTAACTGCTTATAGACTAGAAATAGAAGGGGGAATTCCCAAGTCACTGGAAAATGAAAAGGAAACAAAGTGTAATTCATCTCACTGAGGTGAGGAAAGAAAAATAAATGACAAAAGACAAAGATGGCAGAACAAACACTCGATATAATAGTGATACATAAAAATGAGAATAAATTACATTTTTAGATTGAATATTTTAACAGCAAGCTACATGGTTGCTATTTATAAGAGAGAAACCTACCACAATGAGATACCGCTTCACACCCACTAGGTTGGCTGTAATCAAAGAGACATATAACAACAAATGTTGGCAAGAATGTAGAGAAGGAGGTTCCCTTGTGGTGTAGTGGTTAGGCTTCGACGCTCTCAACGCTGCAGCCTAGGTTCGAGTCCCAGCCAGGGAACTACCCCCCTTCCCCCCAAAAAAGAATGTAGAGAAACAGGTACCCTTATACATTACTGATGAGAATGTAAAATGATGCAGCTGCTTTGGAAAACAGTCTGGCAGTTCCTCAAATATTAAACACAGTTACCATATAATCCAGGAATCCCACTTCTACATATATACCCAACATAAATGAAAATATATATCCATGTAAAAGCTTGTACAAAACTTCATAGCATTTTTCATAACAGCCAAAATGCACAAACAACCCAAATATCCATCAACTGATGAATGGATGAATAAAATGTGGTACATTTGTACAGCGGAATATATTTTCACCATTAAAAAGGAATGGAGTACTGATATATGCTACAACATGAAAGCATCTTGAAAACATGTTAAGTGAAAGAAGCCAGTCACAGATGATGACATACTGTATAATACCACTTGCATGAAATGTCCAGAATAGCAAATCCATAGAGACAGAAACTACATTAGTAGTCCCAGGGGCTGAGGAAGGTGGAAATGGGGAGCTAAATGATAATGGGTACAGAGTTCCTTTATGGGCTGATGAAAATGCCCTAAAATTGATGGTGGTGATGGTTGCTCAACTCCGTGAATATACTATAATCAGTGAGTTGTACACTTTAAAAGGGTGAATTTTATGGTATGTGAATTATATCTCATTAAAGCTGTTATTTAAAGCAGAAAGGACACCCTAAAAGAAATGCCACAAAAGGCTGAGAGATCAAAGTTTCTATCAGGCAAATGCTAACAAAAAAGACTCTTAAAAAAAAAGAAAAATACAAAACAAGGTAGACTTCAAGGGAAACAGTCAGAAAACAGTAAAAAAAAAAAAAATCAGTTTAACTTGACACAGTCCTGGTTAAGATTCAAAAGAAAGAATGTTGATTCTCACAACAATACCGTCCTGGAATCACAACTACTGCAAAAAAGGCAAGATTAGGGAGTCCCCTGGTGGTGTAGTGGCTAGGCTTCTGCCTGGGTTCGGTTCGATTCCCAGCCAGGGAAAAAAAAAAAAAAAAAAAAAAAAAAAAGGCAAGATTAAGTAAATGAAAGGTGTATAAATGGTAAAAGAAGAAACAAAATCATCCCTATGTGCAGATGACATAGTAGTCCATGTAGAAAATCCCAAAAATTTTACAAAAATCTTCTTAGAACTAAGAAGTGAGTTCACTGAGTTCACAAAATACAAAATCAACAACAAAAAATAACTATATATCTATATACTAGCAATGAACACATGAAAATCGAAATTTAAGTACTTGTACAATAACATCTGTAATCATTCAAAATAATAAAATATGTAGATATATATGGTTCTAACAAACAAGTGCAGGACTTGTATAATGAAAACTACAAAATGCTGATAAACAAAATCAAAGATCTAAATAAATGGAGAGACATACTATGTTCACATATTAGAAGACTCAATATAGAAAAACTGTTAATTATCCCTAAATTCATATGCAGATTTAATAATGCAATTCCCATCAAGACAGGCAAGATAATTCTAAAATTTATGTAAAAAGGCAAAGGAACTAGAATAGCTTTAAAAAATAAAGCCTTTTAAACAAAAGAATAAAGTTAGAGAAATTACCCAATTTTATGACTTCTTATACGGCTGTAGTAATCAAGATTATGTGATATAGGTGGGAGACAAACACAGATCAGTGAACAGAACAAAGAAATAGACCCACAGGAGTATGGACAAATGATTTTTGACAAATGTACAAAAGCAATTCAGTGGAGGAAGGATACCCTTTTCAACAAGTGGTACTGGAACAATCAGAAATCCATAAACGAATCTCAAATTAAACCTCACCTTATAAAAAAGTTAACAACAAATGGTCCATAAATCTAAATGAAAGACATAAAAATATAAAACATTTTTTTAAAAAAGGCTTAGGAGAAAAACCTTTCAGATACAAGGTTAGGCAAAGAGTTCTTAGACTTGACACCAAAAGCCCAATCTATTAAAAAAAGTTTTAATTTTGCTTTGCACAAGACTGTTAAGAGGATTTTAAAAAACTACAAAGTAGGAGAAAACATCTGCAAACAATATACTCAACAAAGGACAAGTATCTAAAATATATAAAGAACTCTGAAAACAGTAGTAAAAATAACAAACACTCCAATTAGAAAATGGAGAAAAGATAAAAGCAAAATTACACTGAAAAGGATATTCAAAATAAATATATGGAACATAAACAAATAAAAGTATGTTCAACAGCATTAGTCTTTCAAACAATGGTAAGATATTAGTACAAGTCTATTAGATAGCTAAAATAAAAAACAGGGATAACACCAAAGCTGACCAAGGATGCAGAGAAACTAAATCAGTTAAACATGGACAGAAGGAATGTAAAATGGTATAGTCATTGTGGAAAATAATTTTTCAGTTCCTTTTAAAACTAAAAATGAACTTACTATATGGCCTAGCAACTAAACTTTTGGGCATTTATCCCAGAGAGTGAAAATTTATTTCCACATAGAATCTTGTACATGAATGGTCAGGGCAACTTTACCAATAATAGCCAAACACTGAAAACTCTTCCAAATGTCCTTCGGTGGGTAAAAGGGTTAAACAAATGACAGTGTACCACATAATGGAATGCTTTCTAGCAATAAAAAAGAACTACTGATGTATACAACTTGGAAGAACTTTAAAGAAATAATGCTAGCAAAAAAAGTCAATCTTCAAAGGTTACATAAGGTATGATTCCTTTTAGATGACATTGGTAAAATAATTTAGAGCTACAGAAGTGATCAGTGGTTGCCAGGAATGAGGGATAGAAGAATTGGTACGTGAGGTTTTGAAAGGGTAGCAAGAAGGAGTCTTGTGGTGTTAGTAAAGTTAAATTACTTTGATTATGGTGGCGGTTACATGAAGCTACACATGTGATAAAATTGCATAGAGCTACACACACAAAAATGAGTATTTAAATAACTGGTAAAATTTGAGTAACTTCTGTGAACAGTACCAATGTCAATTTCCTGGTTTTGATACTGTATTATTGTCAGGAAAGATGCTAACAATGGGTGAGGCTAAGTGAAGAGGACACAGGGCATTCCTTCCTGCATACTTCTTTATAACTTCCTATAAATATATACATATTTCAAAATCAAAAGTTAAAAAAAGCTATGATCTGAAAGAAAATAGTTGCAAATAATAGATCTGATAAGGACTAGTATCTAGAATGTATAAAGCAACTATCAATATTCAATAATATAAAAACAAACAATGCAATTTAAAAATGTGAAGTAGGTCCACAGGCATTTTATTTTGCCAATGAAGATACAGAGATGGCAAATACGCACACGAAAAGACGTTCGGTATCACTAGCTGTCAGGAAAATATAAGTGAAGAACACAATGAGAAATCCCTACATACCTGTTTGAATACTCACAATAATGAAGGGACAATAACAAACACGCTGGCAAGAATGCAGAAAACCTGGACCTCTCAGACATTGCCAGTGGAAATATAAAATGACACAGACACCTGGAAAATAATTTGCTATTTTCTCAGAAAACTACACATGCGCTTACACATATGACTCAGCAATCTCACTCCAGAAGACGTATCCGGAAAAAAGGAAACTTCTGTCCACACAAAAACCTGTACTTGAAAGCTTATAAAAACATTATGATAAACTAAAAGGGGAAACAAGACAGTATGCTCTTCAATAGGTGAAAAGGCAGGGAAACTGTGATATAGACATTCCACAAAATACTTCTTAGCAATAAAAGGAATGAATGGCAAATTTCAATACCAATCATAAAGTCAAAAGATATCACACTTGAAAAAATAGTTGAAATTTATATCAGAGTGCTAGATTCCTTAATTCTATAAAGCAAAAGTCTGAAAAAGCTCAATAATCCAATTTTTATACGAGCATAGTTCAGGAACAGTTCGAAGAAAAATAAATACAATTATCTCAAATATAAAAAAAAACCCTTCATCCTCACTCTTAAGAGAAATGCAAGTTAAAACTATAATGAGTTACAAATATGCTAAATGATCAAAAAACAGTACTGCTGAAGCCATAGGGAATAAAACACTCTCTGAATAGCCAGCAGGATTATGAATTAGCACAAATCTTCTTTGGAGAGAAATATGGCAACAGCTATCAAATTTATAAATGCACATTCTACTTCTAGGTATACATCTTATAAAAAAATTGGAATATTTAGACATGTGTATAGTGATCTATATCACATTATCTGCAGTGCTGTTTTCAATAGCAGGAAAAACCTAAATGCCAATCAGTAAGAGAATATTTAATAAAACATAGTATAATTAATTGCATACTAAGTAGGTGCTAAAAAAGGAATGAGACAAATGTTTGTATATTCTGGAATGCTCTGGAAAGACAAAAAAGGAATTGAAAGCTGTATCTGTGGTTGAGACAGGGACTTCCTTTCCATTATAAACCCTTTTGTAACTTGATTTTTTTGTCAAACAAAATGCATTCCTTATTAAAAAATTTTAAGACAATCATGGGTTCCCTGGTAGGGCAGTGACTAGACTTCGACACTCTCAACGCCACAGCCTGGATTCAATTCCCACCCAGGGAACTACCCCCCCCCACCCAAAAAAAAAAAACATTTTTTTTTTAGGACAATCAAAAAATTAAATATAGTAATTCCATGTTAGCAGAGAAACAAACAGATCAGCAGAATAAAATAAAGTCCAAAAAGCATTCATTCAAAAAAAGTTTGAGGAGTAAGAACCTTACTCTCATAAATACATAAAAATAAAATCCAAAATTCATTTTTGAAAACCTACAAATGTCAGAAATGGAAAATGTAGGGGATTTTTAATTTACTCATCTTGGAGATAGAGTGAGGTCATCAAAACTCAGACAAAATTTAAAAGCCAATTTTTAAAACACGAAAAACAATCAGTGTAATAGACCATATTAATAGGAGAATAAAAACCACAGGAACATCTCAATATATGAAGAAAAAGCATTTAATTAAATTCCAAAACACCTTCATGATTTTAAAATATTCAACAAAAAGGGTTAAAAATCCATAGCTAACATCATACTTAATGGTAAAAAACTAATAGATGCTTTCCCTCAAAAGAGGAAGATAAAGAATGTCCACCCTTCAAATTCAACAGCACGTGAAAAGGATTATACACCATGACTCAGTAGAGTTTATTTGTGAAATGCAAGGATGGTTCAAAATTAATCAATGTAATATACCACATTACCAAACTGAAAAGAAAAAAACCCACAGGATCATCCCAATCAATGCAGAAAAAGCATTTGATAAATTCAACATCCTTTCATGTTAAAAACACCCAGTAAATGAGGGTAAAAAGGAAGCCACCTCAGCATAATGAACACTACATATGAAAGACCCACAGCTAACCTCACATTCAATGGTAAAAGGCTAAAAGCTTTTCCTCCAAGGTCAGGAACACGACAGCTTTCCATTCAACATCATAGTGGAGTCTAGCCAGAGCCATCAGTTAAGAAAAGGAAATAAAAGTCATCCTAATTAGAAAGGAAGTAAAATTACTTCTGTTCATTGATGACATGACTTATATGTAGAAAACCCTAAAGATTACAAAAGAAACTATTAGAATAAAGAAATTCAGAAAAGTTGCAGAATATAAAATCAACACACAAAAATCAGTTGTATGTCTACCCACTAACAATGACCAATCTGAAAAGGAAATTAAGAAAACAATGTCATTTTCTACAGTATCAAAAAGATGAAATACTTAGGAATACTTAATAACCAAGGAGGCAAACAACTTGCATGCTGAAAATTACAAAGGGGGAGTTCTCTGGTGGTGCAGTCGCTTAAGGCTCCGGTGCTATCAGTGCTGCGGCCTGGGTTCGACTCCCATCTAGAGAGCTACCCACATACAAAAAAAAAAGGCAAAAAAAAAAAAGAAAAAGAAAATTACAAAGGACTGCTGAAAGACACTACACAAATAAATGGAAACACATCCAGGGTTCATAGATTAGAAGACTTAATACTGTTACAATGTCCATACTAACCAAAGTGATCTATAGATTCCATGCAATACCAAACAAAATCACAATTATCAGTTTCTGCAAAAATAAACTCATAAAATCTCAAGGGACTTGGAGGAGCCAAAACAATCCTGAAAAAGAACAAAGTCAGAGGCCTCATTGTTCCTAATGTCAAAACACACAGCAAAAGCTAAAGTAATCAAAACAGTATAGTGCTGGCATAAAGATAGACATATAGACCAATGGAACAAAAAAGAGCCCAGAAATAAAACTAACACATAAGGTCAAATAATCTTTGTCCAGCTTGCCAAGATCACACAAGGAGGAAAAGAACAGTCTCCTGAACAGGAGAAACTGAGTATCCATATACAAAATAGTGAAGTTAGAACCTCCCCTTACGGTATGTACAAAAATAGATTAAAGACCTGAAACTATAAAACTTCCAGAAGAAAACAAAGTGTAGATGTTTCATGATACTGGATTTGACAATGATTCTTAGATACGACATTAAAAGCCCAGGAAACAAAAGCAAAAATACACACTTATGACATCAAATTTAAAAACTTCTGTGCATCAAAGTAAATAATCAACAGAGTGAAACCTACCAAATGGCAAGGAAATATTTGGAAATCAATTGTCTAGTTAGGGGTTAACATTCAGAATAAAAACTGCAATTCAACAATTAAAAAAACATACACTCAAAAATGGGCAAAGGACTTGAAGAGATACTTCTCCAAAGAAGGTATACAAAAGGCTCCCAAGCACATAAATAGATGCTTAGCATCACAAACGATTAGAGAAATGCAAGTCAATACCACATAGAGATACCATGCTTCAGATCCATTAGAATGGCCACTATAAAAAACAAAACAAAAACAAAAACCCAGAAAGTGGTTGTGAGGACGCAGAAAGCTGGAACCCCAGTGCACTGTTAGTGCAAATGTATGCAAACAGTGTGGTGGTTCCTCCAAAAATTAGAACTACCTCATGATCCAGCACTTCCACTTTTGGATATATATCCTAAGGAACAGAAAGCAGGATCTCACAATAGCTGAGAAATGTAAATAACCTAAACATTAATCTATAGGTGAATGGTTAACCAAATGTGGTATATACATATAATGGAATATCAATTAGCCTTAGAAAGGAATGAAATCCTATCACAAGCTACAATATGGCTGAACCTTGAGGGCACTGTATTAAGTGAAGTAAGCCAGTCCAAAAGAAAAAAAAAGTACTATACAATTCCACTTACATGACATACCTAAAATAGTCAAATTCTTAGAAGCAGAAAGTGCAATGGTAGTTACCAGAGGCTGGGACTGGGAGGTGAGGAGGAGGAAATAGGGAGTTATTAAATGATTAAGTTTCAGTTTTACAATATAAAAAGCTCTAGAGGTTCTTTGCACAACAATGTGAATATACTTAATACTACTGAACCATACAGTTAAAAATATGTAAGACTTTTTTACACAATTAAAAACTCTAAATAAGAAAATTAGATACATCCCATTAAAAACAATTATATATTCCTCCCCCACAAAAGAATGAAGCAGTGATGCATGCTATTAACATGGATGATTCCTGAAAACATTATGTTAATTGAAAGAAGCCAGTTAAAAAAGGCCACATATTATATGATTCCATTTCTGTAACAGTCGGAATAGGCAAATCCGCAGTCATCAAAAACACAGTGGTTTTCAGGGGCTAGGAAGAGGGGTAAACGGAGTGAATGCTAATCAGTACAGTGTTCCTTTTTGGTGTGATGCAAATTTTTTTAATTAAATAGTGGTGATGGATGCATGATTCCATGAATATACTAAAAACCACCAAACTGCACACTTTAACAAGGTAATTTTTAAAGTATGTGCATTATATCTTAATGAAGCTGTTGTTTTTAAAATCCAAATACCGTAAGTTAACTAACAGATTTGACAACTTACTTGTTTTCAACTTTTGTGTTAATGAAAGGTATTAAAATAAGGTAAGTGACAGGTCAAGATAAAATATTTAGAACATATAATAGAGAACTGGTTAGTATGCATCATATACAAAGTACAAACCAATAAGAAAAAAAATAATAGACCAGGAAAATAAGCAAAGAGTATGAACAGGCAATTCAATGACTACAAATGGTTAATATTCATAAAAATGTCCAACTTCAGCAGTAGGCAACAGTATATAAATGAAAATAATGTTATAAAACTTTTAAATTACTGATAAAACTGGTTAATAGGCACCCTCACAAAAATGTTGGTAAGAGTATAAACTTCGTTTGGGGGGCATACAATAAAATAGCAAAATTAGAAGTATGCATATCCTTTGACCTAGCAAAACTATTTCGAATTTAAAGAAATACGTAAGTACAAAAAATATATTGTTATATATAAAGATGCTCACGGGTATAGTAGCAAAACATAGAAAAAACCTACATGTTCATGGGAAGGAAGGAATTTAAGTTAATGATTATACTGGAATACATTCTGTAGAAGTTTAAAGAAATGAAGTGATCTTACATGGGAAGAAGGTGTGTAATAATACTCTATGATGTAAATACAATTCAGAAGATGTGGGGTGTGGAAAATCTCTATGTTTAATAAGCATCCTCAGTAATTCTGATTAACTATTCCACAATACAAAACTGTTAAATTCATGCTCTCTGGTAAATACAATCGCTTCAATTTTTATCCCTAGGTTATGCTTTTTTAGTTTACTTTGCCTTGTGTTTTCTAGGATGAACTAATATACTTGTCTGTTTGACTCCTCCAATAGATCATGAATTCCTTGAATATCTTATGCTTTCCCAGAAACTAGAATGGTGCTTGGCACAAAAAGGAACTTAATATATATTAGTCAAATGAATTAACTTTTTAAAAATAAAAATAAGTTATTTTTATGTTGTTTAAAAAGTCACAAATCTCTTGGGAGGAAGGAATAGAGAAAATTCTACTTCCATGACCATCAATATTTACACAAAAATGAGAACATGCTTTATTAAAATTTTTGTTCTTTTGGAATGTTTTATAGTGGCTTGATCCATATGGAAAGGACAAAATCAACAAAACAGGAACACGCAGATCCAAACTGATCTGTTGAAATAAAACTCCATTTCATTTACAGTATGTTCTTGTAAAAATTATCATGTAAAATTAAAATCTCAAACCCTCTTTCAGTGTATGTATGGAATATAAAAGACCTTCAGCAGTTTTCTATAAAGTAAATTTCAATACAGTGATTCCATTTGTAGAGCCAATAAATTCTACTGCAAAAATTCAAGATTTTTCTAAATAAACTAGGAGCAAAAAATGTTATAAGTTGTTAAATTATTTTAAAGAATGGTTTTTAAAATCTCCTTATTTATTTTTAATGTCTTATTGTTTATATAATTGGAAGAGTATTGGCTCTGGAAGCAAACTTACTTGGATTCAAACCCTGATCCCTTAAGTTTTGTAAATTACTTTCTTCAGGTCTTAGGTACCTCTTTCATAAAATTTAGGCTATTGGTATAACTTTCCAAAGTTGTTTGGAGGCTTAAATGAGATAACAGATATACAAGTATTAAGCCCCTGGTGCCTGTCAGAGTAGATGCCTAATAATTTTTAGTTCCGTATCCCATTCTTTTCCTAACTCAAGTGTTAGACTTCATGATAATCATTTTTAACCGTGTCTTAAAATATTTCATACAGTACATATATCACAGGTTAATTATTACTATTGAATATTTAGTTTATTTCTAATCTTTATACTAGAAATAATGTTGCAATTAAAGCTCTTAGGCCTTGGATTACAAAACTGGCATAAATCAAAAGGTATTTCTAAGCTCTTGCTACATATTACCAAACTACTTTCAAAGAGCTTTATTATACCAGCAGTGTAATTTAATATATCAACATTTTAAGATGTCATAAATACTGAATACAAATATATATTATTTAAATCTAATACTACAGACTTTTAAAACTTCATTGATGTCTTACTTTTAATTTTCTTTTAAGAACTAGTAAAAGTATCTTTCGATGTTTTATAGTTGCATTTTTCCTTTAATAATTTACCTAATTTATACATTTTGCCTAATAGTCTTTGTACCCTCCCCCATACTGATTTCTGAGTTCTTTTCTTCAGTCTTACATTTGATTCAAATATTTTTTATTTACTGTTAGGTGTTACATGCCATTGAGTCTTCTCAGACTCTGGGTAACCCTATCAATCAGTGATGTCCACAATGTCCTGTCCTCAACAGTCCTGCTCAGCTCTAAGACTGTTTCAGGATTAATTTGCTCTAGACCCACTTGTTTATCTTTTCTGGCGGTCCAAGGTAACTGCAGAGCTCTCATCAACATCATATTTCAAATGAATCATTTTTTTCCTTCACTGTCCAATTTTATTTTTATACTTGGGCTTTAAAAAACAGTGATTTAAAAAACCCAACTCTGATGCTCAGAAGTTTAACATATTTATGTGTCAACTGTATCCATCACTTCCTTTGTGGTTTCTTAAATTGTATGTAAATATAAATTGCTAACTTTACATTTAAACTTCACATGGGAAGGTTTATTACAGATAAGTGATTTTCCCCTATAATCTATATCTTACGTAATATAATCATTAATTTTAAAATTAAAATAAACTTTTAAGAGCAGAAATAAAATATTCAAAACTATAGCTCCAAAATAAACATTGAAACAAAGTACTAGAAACTGGAGAGAACATGTAGAGGTGACAAATTGAAATTTTTAAAAGCAATTCAGCCTTTTTATTTTTACCTACCTTAAAGTGGTTTAATTCTAATATTACATTCAACATCCAGTTTCTTTTGCACTGCAATATCCCCATCTTCAGCATATCTAAAGCTTATTTGTATTTTAGTTTTAATAAATTTAGCAGCAGTAGTACCAAAAAATTAGAATGACTAATTTCCACCCAAAATTTTTGGGGTCATCTGCAAACACTGTCAGAAGGGTAGTAGTATGGCTCAAAAAAGGGAATGGCTTAAAATTATTCTCCAATTGCCCAGATATTTATCAACAAAATTTCTTAAAGAAATGGACTGCCAAAATTGAGTTCTCCTTTTGTTCCACCATCCTACCTGCCCCATTATCACATTATCACAACCAAATCCTCCAGCTGGCTGGTCTGCAGCTAGCATGCTGATTTAATTTTGATGAGAGGACTGGGCCCTCTGGCAAATTCTGAAATGCATTTC
Source organism: Lyroderma lyra (assembly GCA_004026885.1). Lineage (NCBI taxonomy): Eukaryota > Metazoa > Chordata > Mammalia > Chiroptera > Megadermatidae > Lyroderma > Lyroderma lyra. Next base: position 277,400 of record PVJL010001173.1, on the reverse strand, counting down.
CACAACTATATATACTACAGATTTTACCTTTAAATTCCATCCCAGTAAAATCTTGTATGTTGAATTTCTTTGTTAAACTGTGCTTACTTGCTTCTGAATCTAAATGGCTGGCTCATTAATCTCACAATTAAAATTTTTAAATTTCTGATGTACAAACAGGTTCTTTACTGATTCTGATTGTCAAGATTCCTCCCCACCCCAACAAAAGGTCTAACATTCTTAGTTTCCGACATAATAAGAATACAGACACCCATTTATTAAAAACACACTTGATTCCTTGGGGCTTATGGGCCACTATATACAAACAGTAATAAAATTATTAATTTCACCAGATAAAAAATTATGTAGAAAGTAATGTAGGTTTAGAAGGTAATTTTAGGAAAGAGAAGTCACAGTAGGTGGTGAACTTATTATACAACAAGTTGACAATGCACTGTAGAATTGTATGCCTAAACCTATGTAATCCTTGCTAAGAGATGTCACCCCCAATAAGTCTAATAAAAATAAATTTTAAAAATTAAAAAAAAGAACATAATTTTAGATTTTGTTTTGAAAGTCAAAAACCAGTGCTGCCAAATTAGAAACAAAAGGGAAGAAATTCACCTAAAGAAAAAAATTCGTGCTTTTGAGTTCTCAAAATTCAAGTACAGAAGAGCACAGCTTGTGTTGAATTGTTAGAAAGCAAATTTTCTAAAAGCAGAATAGAGTGGATCACAAAACCTTTGAATGCCCTTTCCAATATTTATAAGAGCCTGCATCCTTGAATTTGCATCACCTAATCTCCCAGTACTGGTTATTAAACATGTGGAGGAAGGCAAACTCAATTATAAAAAATGAGAGAAGGAAACTGTGAAATATAATCCAATGCTAGAAGAGCCCTTGGCAGAAAACAATGGGAACCAATGTTATTAAGATGTAGCAGAAACCTTATCGACACTGCACAAAACAAGATGGATCATTCTAACTATTATTCAGGAATGCTGAAGCATCCAAGATTTTTTTCCTAAGGCAAAACCCAAGTTTTTATATGTATTCAAACCTTTCCTACAAATTATTCACACATCTCTCAAGTCTAAGATAATTGTAATTCTCTACATAGAAATATTCTACTCTAAAAAGGAATGTAATCACCTGGCTTTCTAAAATATTGAGACTATAAACCAGTACACCTCGGTTGTTGGCTGCTCTTCCCTAGAAGTATCGGTATATTGTCCCACATCAAGTTAGAACTACTTGCAACAGAGCTCAGGAATTGAAATACTATATACTAGTATAAGTCAGAAAACAGATATTCATGGTGTTTTATGGAAAAGACTGTTTGACAAACATTAAACTTAAATAGAAGCCACCTTCCAAGACTTAAAAAAGAGCAAGATAAAACAAATAAGTGACTTGTTCAATTACAAATAGTAGAATGGCATCCATGATCTCAGTGTTTCAGATTCTTCAGTCTGTAACATCCAAATACTTTCCAAAATATATTAGGACACATTTAGAATGAAAATGAATAAGAAGATATCATCTTCACAGATAATTTCTAATTTTGACAAAAAAAAATTTAAGAGATGCCTGTGATATGTTTCATTTTACCTTGTTATTTACTGTCACTATCCTCAAATGAGTCCTAAAAGACAGACTACAAACATAAAACTGTGAGATTAAAAAATTTTAATTTGTTTATTTCCCTATTTCTCCCAATCCTTCTCCCCATTAAACCCCTCCAAAGAGGTAACGAGAAGCTAAAAGCAGATATCTTTAAAGAAAAAAACAACACAAAACTCAACCTTAAAAATTATGATCCATGTTGTTCCTCCAGAGAAGAAACCACTTAAAATTATTCTCATGTAAGACAACAAATAAATTTCTAATTTCATTGTCTTTGGAGAGTTAAGTAATAATGGTACAAAAGAAATTAGTAGAAGCCCTCATAGCTGACTTCCTCTTAAGTGGATTAACTAATGTTTGCCATGGCCTCTATAAAACATCCTGACTGATGCTCTAGCAAGCTGACGGCTTGTGCCAGCATACCACTCTCCAGTGCTGCTTCTGTGCACCTCTGCTCACACTACTTGGTGTGCTTACAAAGAACCAGTGTTTATTCTCAAACCTGTAAATGCCACCTGCACTTGTAATTACAAAATTAAATTATTACAAAGCCAATGAACTGTAAGTACAAAAAGAAAGAGTTGCTGTTTTTATGAAAATTAAGCTAAATGCTCTGCAAAGACCCAATAAAAGCAAGTTGCTTTTAAAAAATGCAGTGGAATTAGGTGAGTGATGTAACTATAAAAGATTTTTTACTTCAGATTCTGGATTCAAATGCTTCACAAAAGTCTTTAATATGGCCTCTCTGCTTTAAAGAATCTAAAATTGGGAAATCAGTAGTCTCAAAGGATAGGCCTTCATTGACATCAAAAGATTGGCAAGTGAACATAAATTAATATATTTTACTTAAATTAAGATGTTTAAGTTACTATATATAATTTTTATTGTTCATCACTTTTATCAATTAACTATTGGTTCCAATGGGATAAGAGGGGATACTGTATCCTTCAGTAATCAACTAGAACACTGAATTTAGAACATTAAAAATTACACTCAATGTCAACAATTATTCCTTATACCAATCTATGAGAAACTGCTCATCCATGCACACATAATGTGAATTGTACTAGCTTAAAATCTTTAAAAATCTGAAAAGGAAGATATCTTTTGAGAAGATACACGAGGGCTGTCCAGAAAAAATCCAGCCATAAGTTCCTCTATTTTTCATATTGCACCACTGGATAATTTCCGGACAGCCCTTGTAATTTGGTTTAAATTTGATATAAAGTAAACCTTGAGACGACTCACCAAACTCACATGACTTTTCCAAATGAATGCAAAGTATTCTGTTCTCTACATGTTAGCCTTTGAAATAATTAAATTAGTAACAGACATAAAACTGAGTATTAATGTATCTGTTTATTCAATTCTAAATCAAATCAAATTCTGCATCCTAAAGAATTATTCTTTCAGTCACTATGAATATATTTTGTTTTGGCTGTTATGCTCTAACGCAGGTCAACTAAAGCAATAAATATAAAGAATAATATTCTAAACAATTATTCTAAATAAAATAATACTTAAAGGATTAAAGGGAAATTCTTCCCTCTCAATGGAAAAAAAAAAGTATTTTAATCCAAAATTATCTGTCCTTTTGACTTTCATAATTTGTAGCTCATCAACAGCAATAGTGACATACTATGCAAACAAGATATTTAAAACAAAGTATACTCTTAATACATGGTACTCAATATACCATGAAGATTAAATTTTTTCTGTGCCCTTTTATTTATATGGATCAATATAAGTAATCCTGCTGAGTTATATTCGCATTTGAGATTTTCCTCTTCATTAAAACAAAAGCAAAAATAAACACACACACACAAAACTATGATTGACTAGAAAAACACAATAGAAATATTTATTTTTAAAGTTTATGTCTAAAGTAAGTAGTGTCTATGGAGTCTACATTAGGAAAATTTTTTAAAAACTAGAGTATATTAAATATCCAAGTCATCAATTCACCATAGAGATCAGAATAGGGGTGGCAACAAAAAAGGGAAGGATACTCCTTGTTTCCCTACTCCATTTCCCAACCCTATCATATGTCACTGTTTATGATACATGGTATGCCTTCAGTTGTGTTTGGATGGTAACATGAATTAAAGTAAAAGACCCTATTGTATTTAAATGAATTGGAGAACTATTATAGTAAATGTTTATGAACTACCTCCATATAATAGGATCACAGCTAGCTATTACAGGAATATACAGATGAATACATTCTGAGGAACTAACAATAAAATATTATTGAGCATGCAGGAAAGTGAAATCGATTCTAGATCAGGGAAGGAACGGATAAAAGTGTGGAACCTTAAAAAGATTAATGGAAAAGGTTTTTAAAAGCATTTGAAGTGGGCCTCATAGAACAAACAGGATTTTTATACTGACAGGCAAAACTATACAATAAATCAAGCATTTTATTTTACAACAACCTTTATTTCATCTCCTAATTTGTATAGTTAACTATGGAAAATGAAAAGAATTCTCTTTGATATGTGGTTCCAATATGAATAAAGACTTTATAATTACTTACTGTTAAAGAACTAATAAAATGATTATAAGAATTATAAGGATTATTCAATAAAATGGGGGATAACAAAACAATTTGATTTTTTAGAAACATGAATCTCACATAAAAACATTCAGCTAACATCAGAACATAAAATCTGTTTAAATCTAGTGCTTCAGGCCAAAAGGAAAATAATTAAAAATTAAATTTACTGTCACATTTTGGATTCAAATGATAATTGTGATGAACTATATAGGTCAAAACTAAACTATTAAGAGCTTGTAATGATTTTAAATGTATGTTTTAGAAAGAAAGAATGGCGGAAGCCATTTAATTCTTTCAGAAACTATTGTTTGATAGATTCAAAACAAATAATCTACTGGCAAAAGGAATCCTTTAGAAAACTAAATTCTGTGATGAAGTCACTTTAATTAATGAAGTACAGATAGTTTTTTAGTAACATTAAAGAACCTTATAGATTCTTTAATTTTTTATATAACTAAAAGGACTTTAAAATATATTTATCCTAAACTGTGCAGATTACTCATAATCTTTTTTTCAATAACTCTTTTTCAGATTCACTGAACATTCTCCTACCCAAATATTTAATGAATCAATAAACTTCCACAAATTACTTTATAGTGAGAACTTCATTCATAAACAAAATGTTTGCTTTATTTTATGATAATAATGAAAAATTAGAACTCTATTTACCTACCACCAAAGCAATTCTCTACCACCTATTCATATTGAATATACACCAAAAACAATGGATTTATTCATGAAAACTGGTATTGATATCAAATTATATTTTAAATACATAGTCAATTTTTATTACTTATGGTAGTTGTGTTCTATAAAGTCATCACGAACAACGATTTAGTGAATACTGAACCACTGCTCCTAGGAGAATTATAGGGGTTAGGTTCCTATATGCCTCTGACCACAACATTTTCATCAAATGATTAATATGTAACCTTGTTTTATGTGCTTCTGCTTAAAGACACCCTATTTTATATATACTGATGGTTCATTAACACTGATCTTACAACCAATAGCACTTTAACGCATGCCTAAACAAAAGTGATCAAATACATGTATTTTCTCCATAAGGTACATCACAGCCTTCTTGAATTTAGGAACATGAGACATAACTTCAGCACTATGCTTGAGGGCCATATTCTGCAGTAAAATCACCAAAAAGCACAAAAATGCAAAAACCGTGGCACTAAATAAGAATGCAAAGAGGACATCTGTTTACAGTATAAGAGCTGAAAACAAGAAGGCAAGAGTCAAGATGTTGCTCACCCACAGATGTGAAAGGGAGCTTGGGTTGTCAACAGACTCCAACATTTCATCATTCTGTGCATGTCTATAAATGACTGTGAAATTGCTGTACTGATTACAGAATTACAAACAAATTTGAGATAGCAGACATTCATAAATACAGAATGTGCAAATAATGAGGACTGACAGTACAAAGAAAGCCCAATTAAATATATCTCATGGGAAATATTTTAATACTTCAATGCAGTCAATTTTGTAAATGCAAGGATTTACTTAACTGGTTATCAAGAATGGGCAAAACGTTGATGCTTTTAAATTGTCACAATACATTCACTGCATTGAAGCATTCTATAAGTTTTCAAATGAGGAGAAAAGATAGAAAATTATTTAAAATGTATTGCCTATTCTTTAAAAACAATCATTAGGGGGCAAATACTATACAAAGATATTGAAAACTCTATGCAGCTTTACAATATAATTTCTTTTGAACTATCTGCTTCTATTATCTTTTTAGAGGAAAAATCAGCAGTTTACCCATTATTATTACACATTAAAAAGGTCATAAAGAGAAATGTACCCTGAAGTATTAAAGCAATAAGATATAAGATATAAATTATGATATATTAAAAGTTAAGCTACAAAGGCATGAAGACAATTAGTTTAGACAATTAAAAATGCACATATATACTCAAGCTAAGTACCACAGTAAAAGAAATTAAAATTTTCTTAATTTATTAAAAATATTATCCAACATAATCATATGTGTCCAGTCTGCATTTCTACTCTCCCTAACAAAATTTTGATACATGTAAACAACATCTCTTCATACTAGTACTTGAAATTTGTATTAGTGAAAATCAAAACAGCAAGATACATTAATTAAGACTAGAAAAAAATTTGAGAGCTGGGAATCAAATAAAATAAAAGCTACCAACATTTTTTCCATTTAAATCTTAGATGATATTCACTGTAGCATGTTTTTAGCAGCAAAAATCTAGAAAATTCTACCTTTTAATAAAGGACATTTAAATCATTGAATAGCATACAATCTAACAAGAAATGACCTAGAATATATAAATACATGCTCACATATGTATACATAACACACCGTGTGTGTGTGTGTGTGTGTGTGTTTGTATGACCTTCAATTAAAAATTCACACACACACACACACACACACACACACACACACACACACAGAGACCAGGAGAGATGCCTATAATGTATTAGTCAGAAGGAAATTTCAAGCCACAGAATGCTGTATATAATATAATTCTTCCTTCAAAAACAAGAAACATAATTTGCTTATGTATGCATACACACTAAACTGCTAAAGAAGAAGGGATTCTGGCACTTTCATTTTTTAGAAGTATGCGGTAAGTTTCACAAGCATACAGTGGGTTTTCAACAAGCGTTAAGTTTTTTTGTTACGGCTGTTTTAAAAATAACGTGATACAAAATTCAGTCTGAAAATGACTCCTTTGCCACTGAATATCCACAGTACCAACTTTTTTTTTACTATGCTTCAAATATATAAAATGGTTATAAAAATAAGAAAATGACTCCTATAATCTTAACTTATTCAGGTAAATTCCGCAAAATAAAATTTAAAACAAACATTTCCCAGTTCAAAGAATTCCAGTAAATGTTCTCAAAATTCAACACCCAACAATTCCAAAACTGAAATGTTTAATTATTTGTAACAGAGGTTGACAAGCTTTCTCTGTAAGGTCAAGACGTAAATATTAATATTTAGGTTTTGCAGACATTTGTGGTCTTTGTTATATATTCTTCATTTTTTTTAAACAACGCTTTAGAAATTCTTTTTTTTTAATTCTTAGTTCTGATTCACAAAAATACAGGTTTCAGGCTAGATTTGCCTTGCTAGCCATAGTTAGCTAACAATGATTTACACAACAATAAACCAGCATCTGGAATTCTGATATTTTAAATAAATTACACCAAGGCATCAGAGATCATAATAGGGTCAGTTTTATTCTTCATTGAATAAAGTAAGGTTGCATTATAGCAATAAAAATTATAAGTTGACTAATACATTAAATTCTATTAATATGCTAGACATTAATCAAATGATGGGAAAACAGTAAATGAAATTTCAAAGTCCTATTATATAACCAATGATTATGTGTGCACCTAATAAAGCACACATATCCATTTTGAAAAGTCAGTTGAAATTGAAATACTATACATCAAAGTTCAAATCTCCTTTTATAATAATTAAAACCACTGACTCATTTAAATAATCAAAACTAGTTAGCCATTTGTTTTAGATGTCGTCAAAACTTGAAATTAAGAACTGAATTCAGAGGCTGGTAATAATTATAGGGTTTTAATTTTTTAATTTGTAAGGGTTATTTTAAGATATTAATCAGCAAACTAAAATATTAAAGTATAAAAGTTTATATTCTTGGTAACTTTTTAATATTTACTATGTGAGCAACCATCACTAGAAACTTGACTATACTCTTTTGTCTAAAAGACAGCTTTCATATATTTGATTCTGTCTAAAATGGAAAAATTATTATCAACTGGATGCTATTATCAAACATAAATTTCATTATGAATAATAAACTGGGTCAAATTAAAACTCTAAAATGAAAATGTAGCCCCAAAAAGTAACCCAGTAACCATCATAGAATAATCTTACCTAGACTGGTGGGTTTTATCAGTTCATCCAGTAAATCATAAAATGGTAATTTTTGAAGTTTTATATCCGGATGGACTGGGTGAAGAGCTGACGTAAGATGTGGAAGTTCCAGTTCATGTTTAGGTCCCAGAAGAGAAACGGGGAGCAATGGTGATGATGCAGGGTGACCATCGTAAGTGAGCTGTGGAATGGTAGATGGAGACAAAGTTGCTGGCATAGGACCTGAATGTACGTTGGGGATGGACAAGTCCGCAGGCGTCATGATTTTCTGGGGGAACCTTCGCCTATAGAGTTCTTTAATTTTCATTTGTACAGCAGGACTGCAGCCAGCCTTTAGCAAATGCAGGGCTTTTGTGAGAAGTTCGTGTTTACGTCCGTGCTTGTTTCTCCCAGCGTAGCCCAACAGTACTTGAAGTTCAGAAACTCTAAGGCTCATAACCATTTGCTTAGAGACAAAACAAAACATAAAACATTAGTACTCCAATAACATAATTTATAGTATTTAAAAAGCCTTTATTATAATCCTTTCTTCTTATTGTTTGATTAAAGGACAATTCATTTATAAGTCAATTCTAGTTTTTTCAAACTTGAAGTTTAATCATTTAAAATAAGTAAGCAAAGAAAATTAATATTCCTAAATTCACTGACTTCTACGCAAGGTAATGAAAAATGTAAGATAACCACATCTCACTTCATTCTACTGTTGTGATGAAACTGTCAGGTATTTATCAAACTTACTTAAGTTTCCAACAGAATGCTGAGTACTATGTGGATGGCTAAATATAATAATGACCTCTCAAGAATATTTGTTTTCTTGGGGGAAAGTATCTAAGTATATATCAAATATATAAACAGCCCACCACAAAAACCAGATATATGCAGGATATAAATAACATATTATCAAGTATTACATTCTATACTAACTCTGGAATTTGTAGGACTTAAATTATACCTTTTTTGACCCATTCTATGCCAGTTACATTTGATATGATCACATGAGCTGTCAATAAATCTTTACAACTACCCTTACCTTACATATGAAGAAACTAGTTAAGAAAGGTTAAATAACTTACCTAAGGCCACAGAGTTACTAAATAGCAGTCAGAATTCAAACCCAGATATGTATGATTCTAAAGCCCATGCTCTTTCCATTAAAGCATTAGGAAAAGGATGGAGCTGGAAACATATTACTGAATTACTCCACTGGCAAGGCCAGGATAAAAAGGCTAGGACAGGGGTGTCCAATCTTTTGGCTTCTCTGGGCCACACTGGAAGAAGAACAATGTCTTGGGCCACATATAAAATACACTAACAACAGATGATGGGCTAAAATAAGAAAGGTTCATGCATAATTTTTGTAATTTTTTTTTTAAAGTTTATGAATTTGTGTTGGGCTCCATTCAAAGTCGTCTTGGGCCACGTGCCGCCCACAGGCCGGACAAGCTTCGTCTAGGAATTCAATCCACATGCCATAATGTGTAAGGCTATAGCAAAGAATTCTTTTTAACGTTGTTTAACCCTGTGTTCCCAAACTTATTTGATCCCTGTTTCTCCTTCCCTCAACTAATAAGAGACTACCATCAGGAAATGTCCATCTATACCAATCCTCTCATTACAGAGTGGAGGAAAATGGAATCCATAGAGAAGAAATGGCTTACCTAAAATCATACATGTATTAACTGCAGAATCCTGACTTTACCACCACTGACAGTGAGGCGTTAGCATAGAAGTCACTTGCAAGCTTACAATTTGCTACTTCCCCAAATGTTTTACCCCCTCACCTCATACCAAGTATCAATGCACAAAAGCTAAACTGCCCTACCTAATTCCCCAGGAGAAGATGACAACCTCCCACAGCCAATCCTCCAATTCTTTGCAGGCTGCAAAACAACTAAAGGAAAAAATAAAATAGTGAGGAGGAAAAAGTGTATAAAGAGCTTTATATGCAATAGAGCTGGTTAATCAAAGAAATTTGAGGCCTTCTCCAGCCTGGAAAATGCTTAAGCATTTTTCGTATCTTTATTTTAGCGCTTATCTTGCTGTATTGTAATTTTCTGTTTATGTTAAGTGATTCCATGACCAAACTGAGGTACTCTAGGGCACAAGGTCATGTTACCCTCAGCATCAAACACTATTCAAATGCAGACAGACCAACAGAGAGAGAAACAAATATTAATAGGAAAGTCACACCAGAAGAAAGGGTGGAAGTAGAATCTACAGTGATGTTACACATATAACGATAAAATAAATGCAAATTAACTCTCAAACCCTTATGTTCTATAAAGGGCATGCAAAGATATAACAAAGATATAATGTAGATTTGGGGTATATTTAAAAACTAAGTCTACCCCAAATCCTATGAATATTTCTCTTTTTATACGTTATAAGAGATTAAATAATTGCTAACTATAATGTCAGCAAGATACTGATTTCTCCCTACTCAGAGTACAAAACAGTATAAAGGGGTTCCCTGGTGGTTAGGCTTCGGCGCTGTCAATGCTACAGCCTGGGTTCAATTCCCAGCCAGGAAACCACAAAAACAACAACAACAAAAAAAAAACAAAAACAAACAAAAAACAGTACAAAGATTTTTATTCCTTATTTTAAAAGGAACAGAGACTTTGACAGAAAAGCAATATATTAATAAGTAAGTTTATGCTTTTAGAGAAATAATACAAGTCATGCTTCAAAGATTATAGGTTAAACATAAATGTAAGCTGGCATTAGTCAAATGTACTTCATTTTACAGAGAAAACTATAAATTTTAGAAAAAGAGAAGAATGTCTTTCCATTTCAATTCAACTCCATTCTTCTAAAAGTCAAACACAAACAAAACCCAAAATTCGGAGATTACCATAAACTGTTCATTGATCACAGCTTTTGTCTTTATTCTATGAGTATATAAGGATTTAAAAGTGGCACAGATGCATTATTGTTCTATTTTTATGGAAGAACACATTGACAATTCACATAAAATAAAACTTCTTGCTTGATGATAAAAAGATGTTAATGGTGTAAGTATAGTTTTTGTTTTTCAGGATGCATAATTAATCATCACAATTTTGAGATAGTATTGTCCTCATTTTACAGATGGGAGAGCTGAGACCTAGGAAGTTTAAGAAATTTGGTGAATGCTGCACAACTAGTTCTAATCCAAATGTTATGCGTTTATACTATGATACAAACCATATGCCTTTAAACAGGAAACAGAAAAACTTTTTACAAGATTAATTTATTTAACATTCGATCTCCATTTCAAGCTTCAACAGTTCGAATTTTTAAAAATTGGTGGTTAAGAAAAGAATGCAATTTCAAACTATACTACAAAGCGTCAATAATCAAGACAGCTTGTTACTGGCAGAAAAACAGACACACAGACCAATGGAATAGAATAGAAAATCCAGAAATAAAACCACAAATATATGGACAGATAATTTTTGACAAAGGAGTGAAAAATATACAATGGGGAAGAGAAAGCCTCTTCAGTAAATGGTACTGGGAAAACTTAAAAAAACACATGAAAAAGAATGAATTGAACTGTGAACTGTCACCAACACCAAAATTAATTCAAAATGGATTAAAGACCTTCACATAAAACCCAAAACTATAAACCGTATACAAGAAAACATCAGAACTAAATTTAACAGACCTTGGATTTAGGAAGGACTTTATGAACCTGATCTCAAAGGCAAGAGAAGTAAAAGCAAAAATAAATGAATGAGGGAGTTCCCTGATGGTGTAGTGGCTTAAGGCTTTGGTGTTGGCGCTGTCAGCGCTGCGGCCTGGGTTCGATTCCCAGTCAGTGGAGCTACCCACATACCAAAAAGCAAAAAAAAATAAAATAAAATAAAAAAATAAAAAATAAAAAAAATAAATGAATGGGACTATATCAAACTAAAAAACTTCTGCACAGCAAAAAAACCATCAACAAAGCAAAGAGACAGCCAACCAAATAGGAGAAAATATTTGCAAACAATGCATCTGATAAGGGGCTAACATCTAAAATATATAAAGAGCTTATACAACTCAACAATAAAAAAACCAAACAATCCAATTAAAAAATGGGCAAAGGACCTAAACAGACACTCCTTCCAGGAAGACATACAAATGGCCAACAGATATATGAAAAAATGCTCAACTTCACTAGCTATTGGGGAAATGCAAATCAAAACCACAATGAGATACCACCTCGCACCTGTTAGAATGGCTATTATCAATAACACAAGGAATAACAAGTGCTGGAGAGAGTGTGGAGAAAAAGGAACTCTCACACCTCAAAAGACTAAGAATAGAGTTACCATATGAACCGGCAATCCCACTTCTGGGTATCTACCCAAAAAATTTGAAAACCTTAGTCCGCAAAAATATAAGTACCTCAATGTTCATCACAGCAATATTCATGGTGGCCAAGTCATGGAAACAGCCAAAGTGTCCTTTGATAGATGACTGGCTAAAGAAGCTGTGGTACCAATACACAATGCAGTACTACTCAGCCATAAGAAAAGATAATATAGGGTCATTTATGACAACACAGATGGACCTTGAGACCATCATGCAAAGTGAATAAGCCAGACACAAAAACCCAAGAACCATATGATTTCACTCATATATGGAACACAAAGCTGAAAGCAACAAAGAAACAAAACTCATGGACACAATCAATAAGTTAGTGATTAATGGTTATCTGAGACGTGTCTCTTAGTGATGAACACATAACACAACACATAGATGATGTATTGTAGAAGTGTACACCTGGAACCTATGTAATTTTTACTAATCAATGTTACCCCAATAAATTTAACAATAAAAAAAAAGAATGCATCTAGATTCAAATTAACCTATATATATACCTGATTATAATCAGGTATACTGAAAGATGAGGTGCTACCTATTGCTATTATTGAAGCAGTTGTTGCATACTCTTAAGGGCCATAATAAGCATGCCATCTTTTAAAAGCTAAATAAAAGGGGGTGGGAAATATAAATATCTGAAGCATCATTCAACTGAAAAGTTTCAGAGAAGCATGAAGCAGTCAATACACAATGCAAATAGATGCTAAAATGTAATATATTTTAATCTGTCATGTGTTTTAAAATCTCCATTTGTTACACTACAACAAAATGAATATTTATTACTAAGGATAACATCAACCACTACTACCAGAAATCGTTACCTACTCAGACAGCATTCTGCTGACTATACTCCCAAATGATATAGTTCTCACAATAGGGAACTTAGAATGCCTGAGAGGTGTATATAATTTGTACAGAAAGCATTCCGTGATAAAATCACTTGACAGACATGCACGCAGTTTAAAAAGTTAAATAGTTTTACAAGAAAAATAGATGTGCTTGCCCCATTTTATACATTCGCGAGGCAAGCACTTTTAAGTCTTTTTAGTTATTTTTTTCTCGCATTTTTCATTATATTCTATGTAATAGGTCTAGAGCACTTTTTAAAAATTTTACTTTTAGGAAAAAATTGACTTCATATTATAAAAGACAATGGTTCAACTGTTCAATCTCCTTTCTCCTCATCTTCCCATCCATCATAAATTTAGGCTGAATGAACTTGGTGTTTACATTACTATAATGTAAATAATATACATAGTTGAGCTACAAGTATATCATCATTACTCTTCCTTATTTGTAGAAACTTGCTTTCCTTATAGTTAATTACTGTACCATCTTTTTCCATTTCATTAGTTTTCTAATTCATCTACAAACTCTTGCTAAAGGTGTAGCTTTCCTCTCAACATATATTAGTATATATCAGGTAAGTCTGTTTTAATTTATTTCTTAAAAATACATCTCCTGTATCCCTCCATCAGGTGCCAACATAAAACTTCCCTGTAACTTATACTGAGCATTCCCTTGTCTTTCTTCCATAGTGGATCCTGTTTCCTTGATCTCACTTTTTCCTCTTCATTGGTTTTCTCTTTTGAATGGGATATTTCTGCCAGTAGTTTTCAGAGAATGGGGCATGGGAGGTACATTTTTTTATTCCGTATTATCTAAAAATATCTTCACTCACCCACACTTAATAAATGAAATTGATTCAGTATAGAATTCTAGACAGAAAAACATGCTCTGTCCAAATTTTAAAGGCCTTTGTTCATTCTCTTCTGGCTTCCAGTGTTGCTGTTACGAAGCCTGGTACCATTCTGATCCTCAGACCCTCATGGCCATTTGTATATTCACCTCAAGAAGCTTACAGAAGCTTGTCTTTATGTGCTCTGAAATTGTGCAACGTGTCTTGTGGTTGGGTTGGTGTTCTTGTTTTTCAATTGTTTGAAATGATAATTGTTGAGTCTTTTAAATTTAGAGATTCATGTTCTTTAGTTCTAGGAAGTTTTCTTAGAATAATCTTCCTTAGACTTTTTTCTATTCCTTCTCCAATGCCTATTACAGATGCTCCTTGATTTAACTCCCAATAACTGAAAGTATTTGAAGTCGAAAATGCATTTAATACACCTATCTTACTGAACATTACAGCTTAGCCTAGTCTACCTTAAATTTGCTCAGAACACAATATGCAAAAAAGGCTAACAGATGACACTGTAGAGTATCGACTGTTCAATCTGGTGACCATAGGACTGACTGGGAGCTGTAGCTCACTGCCACCCACCAGGATCATGAGAAAGTACCTTAACTGAGTATCACTAGCCTGGGAAAAGATCAATGTGTATGCCTTTGGCACCATCGTAAGTTGAAGAATTGTTAAGTCAAACCACACTAAGTCGGGAACCATCTGTATTTACATAGTAGTCTTCCTAGATTGATACTCTTAATTTTCTTTTTCTCTTGTATTTTATATCTCTTGTCTTACAGCTCTATTTTCTGGGAGATCTCAACTTTATCTTCTAACTCTTTTATTAAATTTTTAATTTCCATGAGCTCTTTTCTGTTTGCTGTATATTTCTTTTTTTCTCTTTTCCCTACATCTTGTTCTTATTTTCCCAAGATGCAGTTTCTTTTCTTTCTGAGGATATAAATAAATTGGGTGTCTGATATTGTTTTCTTCTGCTCCTTGCACTGCCTCTATAACCCTAAGTTCTTTTTTGCTATTTGCTTTGGTCTCTGCCTTTCACGCTTGACATTTTCCTCAAATGAGAGCGAACCTTTGGCCGTACATTAATATCTAAGAGAAAGACACTAAAAAGATGATTAGAAGATCTGCATGAGTGAGCAGACCAGGGTAGTTCAGTCTAGAATAATCAGGCAAGCATTTGGATAGTCCGAGGATTTTTCTTTTTTTCCATTTGTCTGTGATCACTTTTGACAAGAGAGGAATCCTCCAATCTCCTTCTTTGGTAGTGTAAGGTTGGCTTCCAGTGTTCTCAGGACTGAGTAGCGGAATGGAGAGCAAGGAGAGGGAGGTACTCACAATTCATTAAGACACTTTACTTAATCTCCTTTTCAAATATGTAATATTTTACACACACACACACACACACACACACACACACACACGAGAACACTATCCCAACTATAGAAGCAGAAACCACATTAAGAAAGATAAATACAAATCAATATTTAAGCAATATCAATAAGTATTGTAGACGGTGCTTTCGGCGATTAAAGAGAAAGTACCAGTTTTATTATCTCATTAGCTATGGACCTTACATCATTAAAGGTCATATCAAAATTGTGAATAAGAATTAGGTACTTCCTGTTAACATAATTACTCTTATTCACATATCCCACTGCCATGGTTTAAAGGATTAGTCAGAAAGCAGACTCCATATTCTGAATCTTTATGTGGTATCATTTATAATCAATTGTAAACCAAAATTAATTCTAAAGACAGTCAAAATAGGCATTTAACAATATTATATTTCATTTACACCTTTTTCTATCCACAAAAGCAAAGAAACCATAAAAAGTTCTGTAACTGCATTCAGTATAGCATGTACTACAGTACAACGAGAATATTTTATTCATAATTTTCAAAGTCAGAGTCTTCATTCAATGACACTGACTTCTGGATCATTTCTAATCCCTTCCATTTGAAATAGTTAATAAGTAGCTGTTAGATCAGCAATTTGTCAACAATGCCCAGTTCAACCAGAAAACCTAGTTAGACAGTTTCTATGAAAGTAGCATATCAGGCTAGTTACATACTTCTCCAAGTTGTTCCACCCAATTTTTCTTCTTTTGTTTTTTTCCTCAATATAAAATGACTGAAAAATGACCTGTAGTTTCTACTCCTCTAGCTGATCATCTTGCTCCTCCTCTGGTCGATTCCATCCTAGTGGTTGCATTTAGTTCCCACATATTGACAAAATATAGAGATCCATTCTCCTTCAAGCAGAGAATAAACCTAACACTCTCTTGAAATGGTGCAGGAGGGCTTCAATTTTTGTTAGATAATTTAAACATCATTCCCATTTATGTACTATCACATCTGATGAAACATATGGATATATCCTTCAAAGCTCCTTCTAGATAATTTGAACTAAAAATAACAAATCCAACTAAGAACATTTTAAAAGTTAGATAAAATATTTTTTCTAATAAAAAACCAAGTTTAACTTAACATAATTTTATTTTAAAATTCTAACACATTGCCAAACTTCTTGCACAGGGGTAGAAAAAATACAACTTATTTAAGTAAAAAGCTGCTCTGCAAACAGATGTTCAGTTTGGATCAACACATAGGTCCTCAACGAGTATGCAGAAAGATGGAATATGAGAACAAACAATGAACACAAAGAGATATGCTAGTCTTCAGAGACAGATACACATAATCATCATATTAATTCAATTCTCAAGTTACTGAACACCTGCTATGTGCTAGGTACATATACAATATTAGTATATATAAAATTTGGATTCTAGTACTGATAGTCATTAATTTACTGAATGACATAATTTTTCAGTGTCTGCTTTTTCACTTCAAAAATGAGAGATTAACTAGAGGTTCTCAACAGTTTCTTAAAATTTTTATATTCTATAATGCTATGTATCTATTAAATGAAATCTTTCTTCTCATTCTTCTATTCTTCTGTAGTTAAAGAAATATAAACAATCCAAATAGTGAAATCGTTCTAGATTAGCTATGTTTTCAATCAAAATTTTAAATGTCATTTACTTGGGTTGACAGTAAAAATAATGATAAACTTAATATATGTTAAATGCTTATAATATCAATTATCAATTAAGATAAACATGATTATCTTATTTAAAACTCACATGAACCCAAGAGACAGATCGTTATTATTTCCATTGTATGGATAAAAAAAACCCCTCATATCTGGATAAGAAAACCCATTCACTTTTCACATAAAATCTAGAATTAAAAATAGTAAGCAGGGCTTTAAGAAATTTTAAGTCTATCAAGTGATAAGAGTATTTTTTCCCCAAACACCCTCAACCAAAACCAAAAACACTGATAACATTTCATCTAATTTAAGTGTCACATAAGAAGCAATGAAAGAAATAATACACTCTGAGAAAGAAACCTAAAAAGAGGAAGAGACAAACATTAACAAAACAAAAAGTGTGAGGAAAAATGCATTCTATAACTAAACAAAGTTCTAATCATAGCCTTCAACATGAGTCCCAGAAAAAGGTTTAAGAAAAAACTAGAGGGAAAAATATCAAGAGAATTATTTCAGAGTAACAGGTGTAACCTGCTCAGAGCTAGCAAGTAGTGGAGCTCAGACTCAAAAGTCAGATGTCAAAGTCAACTCAATGTTGCAGAGTACTGACCATGACAGACACTACTAGATAATTTGAAAAATGATGTTTTCTTTGTTTTTGAAATCAAAAGGAGAATCACAGGATCATAACATAGAAGAAAACTGTAGATATCTTGTCTAACTCATCTGTAACCTCAACTGATGGTTTTCCAGCCTTTGCTTAAACACTTCTAAGAGTTCACAACCTAATTTTATAGTAGTCTACATTACTAAAAATGGAATGGAAATTTTCCTTTAATTTCCACCCAATGATTCTAAAAGTCTGTCCTGTTGGTATACCAGAGTCTATTTTGAAAATGTGTTGAGAGGTCTCTTTTCCTTCAACTAGTCTGGTTTCTAGATCCCTTCCCATCAGATTATTGTTCTCTGAGCATTCTACAGTCCATCCTATTCAGAGTGAATGAAATAATCCAGACAGTGGTCTGACTAATCTTGAATACAGCAGTATTACAATCTCTCTTACTATGAATACAGTATTTCTACCTATGTAACCTAATAAGGCATTCACATTTCAGGCTGATTGGTTTAATTTATTTGGGCAAGGGGGAGGATGTGGTGTTATGCTTTTGTTTCAGCCCAGAGAGGGCGTATCATCCACATTATATTACTGTTCATAAAATGCTTGAAGTTAACTAAAACCTTTATTTAATTTTTTTTACATGAACTGCTATAACGTTAAACTTCCTCATCCTCTAATATAAATATTTTAATTTAAAAGTAGAACTTTATATTTAGTGCTGTTAAACCTTTATTTTATTATTTTTTCAATTCATCGTTCCAGCCTTTCATTACCCTTTTGAAGAATTGCACCCTGCACCCTTTACTGCAGCACTTGTCACACAGTGTTGTAAATCGCTGATTTTCTAGTCTATGTCCTCCTCCAAGACTTGGAGCTTTTCATTTCTGTATCATCTATGCTAAGTATAGTACATGACACCTAGTAAATGCCCAAGAGATGATGATAAGAAAATAACCCCCCTTGATTCTGTCATTTAACATATTCTTCCCAGTTTTGTGCTATCTACAAAATCTGAGAGTTTTTCCCCTTAAATATTCATACAGGTAATCCTTAAAACTTGAGATATAATAGGGTCAATACTATACAGCCCTGTGGAACATCATAAGTTTTTCCTCCAGATAACAACAAAGTTTAAGGTTACACAGATCATAATCTTCAGAATAGATCATTATGATTAATATTTACATGCAAAGTTTTTATAGTAGTGAAAGCAAGTTTAAGAAAATCTTCATATTCTCTTTTGAAAAATTCCATTAATGTACATAAAAATACATTTCAAGGTAAGGACCATGAAAACCTATTACATACTCTTTCTAAAATTTATGGAGGCAGGAAATGAGCTACTCACACACCTCTGACACCAAAAACTCTTAACAGTATCCATCTTAAAAAAAAAAATAAAAGTAATGCCAAAGTTACTGATAAGAAAGAACTAACTTTTTAAAGCACAGAAACAGGGAAAAATGTTTATTATGTCTAAAGGACAATTTATAAACCAGCCAACAAAAGAAAAAAATGTACTATGGTTATGCTAAAAGAGTATTTTAGCTTTTTTTGCCATTAGAGAGTGAAATAAGCTTATCGTAATCAATCGAAAAAAGTAGAAACTTATGCTTAATGCCATTTCTTAAATATGTAACTAATCAAATTCCATCTCATTTCTTCCAAATACTCAAAGCGGCCAATGTTCTATAAAGGAGAAATTCAATTCTTTACTTCCTAAATCTGGAAGGCATAATTTTCCATTTGAGGATCAAAAACACAGAGACAGATTCAATGACAGAGGAGAAACAATACCTATTTTTGCATCCTAAGTCTAAAATGCTAAAAAAGGAAGAAACAATACAAGCATATTGCCTAGTTTGGAAAAAATAACACCAAAAAGGTCTTTTAAAAATCTGTTCAACAAATAAGTATTCAATTTTCAAAGTTTCCCTAATTACAAAACTACAATATTTTTCAGGAACATGTATTATAATTGAGGTTATAGTTTTTAAACTTCCAATTTTACTTATTTTAATACAAACAGGTGCCTAGACATCACCAATCAAACTCCCAAAATTAAACTTAAAACTAAGAAATGATCTGACTGGTTTTGACATAAAGAGCTCCAATTTAAATGACAGGATACTCAAAATCAGCATTTACCAAACTAGATTTACAGTGTTAATAAATATTCCAAGAAATAGGGTTCCATGGCAAAAAGATCCAGAAATTCAAAATGAGATAATTCCTCACCATGCCTTCCCTTCTCAAATCATATTAACACATTAAACAACTCAAGAAGTCCAGCAGAAAGAAATATATCTTAACTTCACATCTAACATTTGCAAATTTACTTGGCCACAAAACTTTTATTATCATTGTTTAATCTACTATCATCTCATTTCTGAGCACTTCACAAAAGAATAATTCTGGAAAAAACTCCAAGATCTTCAAGTTTTCAAGGAGCAAAATTATTAAAAGCACACCCTTAATACTCTTCAGTGTCCCAGTTTGAATGATAAATTATATCATTTATCCTAAAATTAATGGTCATCCTAAAATTAATACTCTAAACACATGCTATAAAACATGTGAACTACCTTTACCAAATGTCAAATTAACATAGCCATGTTACTGCAGTTCAAATGTTACGTAGATGATATTAATCTTCATCTGTTTTCCCAAACTTCTAAAAGCATTTTTGACTAGCAATCCTATGTATATTATTACTTTTTCAAAACATTCTCGAGTACTGAATTCTTGCTGACTAAACTCATGAACCAAACAGGTTCAGATAGTGAAAGATTTATGTAATTGCCTAATTTAAAAGAGTCTATTATATCTAATTGTAAGGAATGGTCAACTCTTCAACACATTAAGCAGTCCATATAAGATGTTTAAAATGTTAAAACATATTTTAAAAAATTATTCCAGGCCTTAATTGTGAGCATTCCCCCAAACTGACTCTCTCAGTCTAGTCTTCCTGGTGACCTTATCCATCTCGTGACTTCAAAAATGCCATTTCTAAGTTAATAATTCTAAAATCTTTATTTCTAGCCTAGCTTTTAATCTCCTGAACTTCAAATGCACTTGTGTAAACATCTCTATGTCCCAGTACTCAAATATATCCAAATGTAACACATCTAATTTCTCTAAAACCTTCCACCTACCTAACCAGTTTTCCAAGACAGAAACTTCTATACCACCTTCTCCTTCACTCATGTCAATCCTTAAAATGTCTAAGCCCCTATTACCACTTTAATTCAGAATATCAAGATCTCTTCCTTAAATGTCTGCAGGAGACTCAACTAACTGCTCTCCCTGTCTCCAATATTATCCCATTCAAGTCATTCTTCACACTAGTGATCTTTCTAAAATATATGTCTGGATCATGTCATTGCTTAAAACTTTCATGATTACTCACTGCACTCAGGATAAAGGCCAAATTTCTCAGCGTGGCCTAAAATACACTTCATGATCCAGTCTCAGCCACTGCCATTAACCCCTCTAACGAGCTCTCCATCTTACTGTTCTTTCAGCGATAACTCTTCTCCCCTCTCCCGTCACAACCTTTTTCTAGCTAACTCCAACTCATTCAGGAGGTTTCAACTTAGATGTTATCACCTTTGGGATATCTTCCATAGGCCACTTCCAACTAAGTGGATTTACCCTCTTATGTGCTCCCCAGTTTCACCCAATCCCTTATGCTATATGTTAAAGAGGCCCTACTTACTTATTTTCTACCTAACTATAAGCTCTGTCTACACAGACTATGTCTTACTATTACTGAATATGAGAATTAATGGTATGGCATCTCTCTTAATTATTACGAACCATACTGTTAGGGCAAACCCATTCGAAATGATACACATTATCTCCCACAAATAGACATTATATAATTCTGCCCAGCCCCTACTCAGGATGTTACTTGTATCCAAACAATAATTTACTTAGGATAGCTAAATTACAGAATTTTATTTTATTTTTAGCTGTTTAATAGGTTTATTATTGTCTTTACATGAAAAATCTTCATAGAAAATTGTGGTTTAATTTATTTGCTATCAGCAGCCCGTTCCTGAGCTCTGAGGAAACGTGCCTTCTTCTGAGCTACCCAATTTTTCTTCTGGGCAAGACATTTTGGGACAGTTCCACCTCTTCTTTTTAAATTCTTTCTTAGGCTTCTTCTCATAAACCGGATTCTCTCCTATAGCAGCATGAGCTTTCTTATACATCTCCATTATGTCTGGAGTTACATTATTTTTTATGTATCGAGAGAACTGTTTCTTGTAAGCGTCTTTATCTTCCTGCATTAGGTAACGCATATGATCTGCAACGCTGTGACCCACAATGTGCTTCCAACACACTTCTGCACTGAATCATAACCAGGGAATCGTTTGTTACTGTGAGGGATAAACAAGCCTCCATCCACAGCTCCCTTCAGGGTCCCAAAAACTTTATTTCCAGTAATGGTTCTGGCAAGTCCTGCATCCAAATAACAGGTGAAGGCACCAAAATGACCATCAAAACTTTCCATACTATATTTACCTCCAGTCACCTCCACTTGACCTTCACAGATCTTGTCCATGTCAGACCTACTGAGAAGCCTGTAGGCCAGCAGCAGGCCAGTACGTGCTACAGCATAATCTGTCAAGCCAACATTCACACCATACATAGGAGTTCATGAGCGTAAGCTGCACAAACTATCATATCTCCTTCTATATGGGCATAAGCAATCTGACAAGTGATATCTCTGCTGGTTACACAAACTATCATCCTATATTTAAGTGTGTTATATTTATTTTTATCCTGGATTACCAAGCATTTCCAGGCATAGTAATGTTTTACCCTTTAGTTGTCTTCTGAATTTCACTTGGTATCTACTGAAGTAGGCCTTATTCTTGACAACTTTAACAAACCCCATCACCAAGCATTTCCAGGCATAGTAATGTTTTACCCTTTGGTCGTCTTCTGAATTTCACTTGGTATCTACTGAAGTAGGCCTTATTCTTGACAACTTTAACAAACCCCATCCTGCAGAAGAGACCTATTTCTGTGGCTCACCAAGAGACCTGCAGGCCCAGCACAGGTACAGGATAGACAAGCCAGAATTTTATTTTTAATCCTATAAAGAATGAAAAGTTACAAAAACTTTTCAAATTTCAGGAAAAGTAGGGGTGGGGAAGAGACTGACATAATCAAAGTCAATCTCACTGAAGAATAAATAAATTGAAAATGGAAACTAAAATATGAGACCAATTTAGAACTCACTGGTTAATATCAATATGAAACTAGGAGAGTCTGAAGTAATGTGAATGCTAATACCAGAAGGCATACCATTAACAAAGATTTGACAAGACATGGATGTGGAGAAAGTTCGTAAGTTCAAATGGTTCAGAAATAGGGAAGTCTTCCTTCTTAAGCACCCAAACTAGATCAGGTCTTCTTGTTACATGTGCTTACAGAATTTTGTCCTTTTCCTTTATAGAACTTAGTACAGTTTTAGACTCTCACAATTTCAACATGAAAAGTTCTGATGTCGATCTATTCTCAACGTCCCAGAATTTGCATTACTCTCATACAGATCTCTACAGTTGGATCTGCTGGGTATTCCATAAACACACTTCAATGTTTGCTCTCCTTACTACCTTTGTTCATGCTGTTCCCTCTGCTTTAAAATAACCTCCTGATAATTATTAATACTATCAGAAGTCTGCTCTTTTAAGGCGCAGTTTGAAATAAGCTTAACGAGAAGTAGCTATTTTTCCTCTTAGGACTACTTTATTTACATGGTTACTCTTTTACAATGCTTTCGATTATAGTTCTAGACATTTTTCTCCTCCACAAAAATGATGCATACTCCTTGAGGTTAGCTAAGGGGCAGAGGAGGCAGAGTTAGATGTGGATGTGCTGAACGTAAGGGAATTTCAAGTACAAAAAGAACAGCAAGAGAAAAAGTACCAGAGAACTCAATGGAAATAAGTTTAAGAGAGGTCTACTCCCTCTCCCAAAGGATTCCTATACTGGTTTCTACAGATCTCTACAGATGTATTCCCTCCTAATCCTCATACAATTTATAGGTGATAATATTTCTAGCAAATGAATGCCCAAAAGAAATATAATGCAAGCTGCAAATGCAAGCCACACATGTGATGTCAAATTCTCTACTAGCCACATTAAAAAAAGTAAAAAACAGTTAATATTAATAATATATTTTACTTATCCCAATATATCTAAAATATTATCATTCACTCTTAACATATAATCAATATAAAACAATTATTGAGATATTTTCCATTCTTTTTTTCACAGTAAGTCTTTGAAATCCAGCATATTATTTTATACTTACAGCACATCTCAAGTCTAACTAGCCACATTTCAAAAGCTCAATACCTACATATAACTAGTGGCTATAGTACTGGATAGTACAGCTCTTGAAAAACATCTCTGTCATTCACTGAAGGTTTTAGCACCTGCTTCAAATATCCAGGCTCCAACCCAATATCCTGGGCTATATTTCTTAACTCCTTGTTACTTTCCATCCTCTGCCACACGCTTCCATGGCCACACCTTGGACCTTTCCACCAGAACCTGCACCACCTTCAAAATCACTAATTCATACATTCCATTCTCCAACTACCATCTCCAATTTTTACTTGCTTAAGTACCTCTACTGCAACAACTGGACTTTGCAAAAATCTCTAATTCACTGATGCTACTATCACTGTCTATCCAGCAGCCTGCTTCATGTTCAGCTTATAAGAGCTCATGGTACATCATTAAAACTTCCTTTGGAAAATTCCCTTCTTCTATGCCTAGCACACTCAATTGGTTCCAACTTTACAACTTGAACAGAAGAATGAATGCATGCACGCAAACAGATTATTACTACATATTCATAATCATCAATCTCACTAGACACAGGCATCCCCACTAGATTTTCCAATAAGCCAGCAATCGAAATTCCCAAGTATTATTTCAAATCTTTTCCTTACTCCTCTCTACCTCCTTCCTCCAAAAACTACTTTTAAAAAGCATACATAAAACAATGATTATCCAACTTCCTTTAACAATGCACTCAATATCATAATTTGGTATTTTAAAAAAACCTTCTAAAATTATAAACAAACAGCATTCTTTGCTAATTATAAAAACATGTGCTCTTTAAAAAATGGGTGCAAGAGAACCAAACTATTTTTCATATACTTATCGGAATACTAGAATGTAAATTTCACAAGGGCAAAGACTCAATCTCTTTTATTCCCAACTGTCTACTGAGAATCTAACACAGTAAAGATTTTTATTATTAAAAAAAAAAAAATCAACCCTCATTTTTATATTTGGAATGATTAAGAACCCTGTTTTAAGCAACTGTGATATGGAAGACTAAACATGAAATAGGCAAAAGGAATGGGGGAAGAGTGTGTGTATGTTTTCAAGATTTAGCCCAGAATATACATAGCCTAGTAAAGAAATAATTCTTTTTACTTTACACAAAACTTTTAAAAATGTATCAAACAAAATAATGAACAAAAATATATAAAGTATAACAGATTTCAATGGTTTATGCTTTGACCAAAAAGGTAGACTTTTCTCTTAACTCTGATTCTACTTCTTGGATTACAGCATGGAGAGACATGCAAGTCTAAGTACTTTTCAAGACTTAAATGTGGATGCAGCAATTAACTTAAGTCCCTTCTTCATCCTCAAACAGCATGAGGCATAACTGTCAGATTCTATGGGCATGTACACTTGCCACAGTTATGCATATTTTCAAAATGAGTGTCCAAAACTTTCCTCTCCACTTCCACCTATGAACTCCTCCTTTTCAAAGAATGGTAGGTATATCAAATTTGTAACTTATAAGACTGATATGATCAAATGGTTTAATTAGAAGTGATGGCTTAAAAACAACCTTACAAGTAAATTATATACAAAACTACTATTTCACTACCAGTTTTGATTTTTAAAGTAGACTATTAATCCTGAGAGGAAGTGGGGAAGAGACCGGATGAGGCTGCACAAAAACAGGCCTCAAAGTTTTGGAATACTCTATAAATTTCAAGTTTGTAGAAGAGTTATATACTCTTCTACAAAATTATACATATTACAAGTATTTTGTATTACTGTACATTTATTTTTTTAACAGTGTAGAATGCATGTTTATTACTGAATCAACCTACTAATGCAGCCAACGTGTAAGAGAAAAATCCATTCATTTCCAATCATTTCCCAATAAAACACACTACTCTACTAGCCACATTTAAAATTGTCCAGATAGTAGTGGATCTTTTTAGTGCTATGGTAAGATCCCAGCAACCTGTATACAGCATAAGTGTGTGTGCCAGCTCATGTGTGATTCCTTATAGACCCAGCTTGGTTCTTCTCCAATGTCTCCTCTTGGAGTTGTACCTGATTTTATTACCAGTTTTCATCGGAATCCACTGGGGAATGGACTGATTCTGCTTTTGTTTCTTGGCCACAAACTGCTTGATCCTGAAAGTCTTGTGAGAAGATATGTGAAGAAGAGTCAGCCGCACACACCACCATGACAGCAAAAAAGAGCTATATTTTTTTAAAGCAACCTATCTTTGTCTCAGAACACAATTTTTATTATTGCTCGAATATAAATCTTACGTCGACATTGACAACTACTTAAAAATGGTTATCATATATTAATATAGTTTGTATTATGAACTTCGTAGAAAGCTTACAATGTTCACCAGCAGTTAAATACAAACTGACCATGCACAAACATCTATCATATTCCCTCCCTAAAAGGAAACAAAAAGAGAGTAAAGGAAGAAAAATTAATTCACAAGGACAAAGCTCAAAAGACAATAACTGACTGATTAAAAGAAAACAAGGCAGACCAGGCCTCTGACAAAAGAAAAGAGAAAATAGGGGTTTCCGTGGTGGTATAGCGGCTAGGATGGCTTCAGCACTCTCAACGCCAGGGCCTGGGTTCAATTCCCAGCCATGGAACCATCAAAAAAAAAAAAGAAAGAAAAGAGAAAATTATTAAATTACTAAAGGGTTAATACAGGAAAATTTCCTAGAAATAAAGAACATGTATCTTTATTTTCATTCATTCATTCATTCATTTTTTTATGTGAGTAATTCCCTGGCTGGGAATTGAACCCAGGCGGCAGTGCTGACAGCGCTGACAGCGCCGAAGCCTAGCCACTACATCACCAGGGAACTCCAGGACATGTGTCTTTAGACTGGACAACCAATCAAGTACCTTAACACAATGACTGAAAAATAGCCACACCATAGCATTTCATCATGAAGTTTGAGCACACCATGAATAAAGATCTAAAACTTCCAGGCAGGTCACATGTAAAGGTTTAATAACTGAAATGTACCCTGTACAATGTGAAAATCATCTTTAGTTTATAATAGAAAAAAACAAGAGTATAAAAGAGAAAATGTCTATTGTAACTGTTCAAAATTATATAATACTTCAAACTGTCTAGTTGCATTAAACACATAATAGAAGCCTTAAAAAAATTTTTCTGAGACTTAAGATTTGTCAAAAACTGAATAACTTTGAGTAGTATCATTATTCAAGTTCAACATTAACTTCATTTAAATTTCTTTTGCTTCTAAGACTTTCTGGTCACTATAATTTAGATTGGCAAAATAACTAACCTAAAAATGAATAATTTTTTTAAAACCATGGAGCAGGAAGGGGGATGGAGGTCAGGGGCAAGTAGCTGGAGAGGAGAGATATAGGAATCTCAGAACAAAAAACTTTAAGTTTTCAAAAGAACGAGTTATGGTAACTAATTTTTTCATCAATTTAAAACATTCATATGTGGATATTGAGGAGAAACTGTTAATTTTCTTCAATTATATAAAAAAATAACAGATTCAAAGTTAAGCAAAAAATACAGATCAACATAATTATGATGAAAGATAGTAGCTGTCTATCTGCCCACCAAACTAAATTCCTTTCCTTACAGAATTGTGTTTTAATTATCTTTGTACAGTGATGACTAGGCACAGTACCAGACACACGGTATACACTCAAATATTTACTGAATAAATAAATAAGTGCATGAAAAGTCCTAACTATATAGAAAATAAAACAGTATCTCTTCAGTATAATGTTTTTAATGAGCTAAGACTACAAAAGGGAAAATATTAAAGGATCAAATAATTTTTAAATCAAAAGGAACAAATTTTTCATATTCATAAAGTATTATTTACTTCTTCAATCAAATATCCTAAACCCACAGCTACTTATAAAAGTTTAACTATTTGCACTTAACATAGGTATCACTTTTTCTTTTGGTTAACTTTCTTTGTAGAATCATATTGGATGGAGGACAAACCCTTTAAATTCCAATAGCATTCACAGCATCCTCAACACCACTACCCTCCCCCTACACACACACACAAACACACATCACCCTCATACCCCATTCTTTCAAATGAATTATGCAGTTAGAATAACAGCTATTGTACAACAAAAAAGGGCCACTTTTACTAAAGTTACAAATAAAACTGAAATCTGTTTGCAAAACAAAATATTCAGTATCACCTTTCACATTCAACAGAATCACTTGTTAGGATCAGCAGTTATTAGAAAACTAAGAACTCAGTGAAGTATAAAGTGTTTACCTACAAGAAAATATGTTCTAAACTAAGCTTGTCCAACCTGCAGCCCAGAACAGCTTTGAATGCAGCCCAACACGGCTTTGAATGTGGCCCAACACAAATTTGTAAACTTTCTTAAAACATTACAAAAATTATGCACATACCTTTTATTAGCTCATCAGCTATTGTTAGTGTTAGTGTACTTTATGTGAGGCCCAAGACCATTCTTCTTCCAAAAGATTGGACACCCCTGCTCTAACCAATCATCAACCAACATAAAAGTAGCAAAGTTGAACCTACTCAATAAACCAAACTACAAGTATTCAATACTATGGCACATTTTGTTCACATGCAGATGCGGCTGCTAATTACAAATGAGTCTTCTCTAATATCCTTTCTATTTGGCACAGCAGGATTGCTACTTGGGAAAATTTTTTAAATAGGTGCTACATAGACTAAGAAATAACTTTTTTTTTTTAAGTCTAGAATTAAGGATTATTAATTTTCACTATTCATCCTACCCATTAGTCTGAACTATTCCTGGGATTACTATCTAAATTCAGGAGTGAAATCTAATGGCAATTCTAAAATTCATATTCTCTTCCCTAATTATAATTCAATTAGACACAAAATACCATACTTTTAAAAAAAGGTCTTTCACATTTAAGATGCTACTTTATTTTGAAATCAATATTAGAATAATTTTTGCAAGAAATATCTTCTTTTTCCAGTCTTACTTTGATACTCTGAGGAAAGATGCTTGAGAAATGGAGGCTGAAGTTTTCCAAATACAATTCTAAAGAAAGAAAGAAACTGAAAAGCATTCAGTCCTATAATCTCTAGATACTCTCTATGTTCTACATTAATTGCACAAGAGGGAAAGGAAGAAAAGAAAATATGTAGAATGCAAATCAATCATCTCAGATATTTGGTAAGAGCTAATAAGATCTGAAGAGGAAATTATTGGCTAAAATTAGGTTAGGGGACATGTGTATGGATTTTTCATTTATCCAAGCTATTTCCATCTCCTACTGCAGAGAAAAAGGCAATCAAGGATTGAGATACAACCTTGAGAAAACATAAAGTTATACCATTCCCACACCATTACTAATTTAAAGTATTTGGAGCACATTCGTTCAATGCAATGCAAGAGCCATTACTGCTTAGCATTTTTACTAGAAATATAGACACAATTTAAGTAGCTTCTGCTTAGCAAACTTGCCTTGTTAAATGGATCACTATTATCTATAAGCAAACTATTTTTTCCTTTAAATTATGAGAAATACCATGGGTGAGAAAATGAAAGGGATATTCCCATTTTAAACTACAGACTCCTGTACTTGTGAATTTTACATAAAAAAAGTGTTCAGGTTCTCTCTGAACTCTTTTAGTCTTGAAAATGGAGTATCCTCTAAATATAGTCATTAAATCTATCCATATTTACTGTATTAGAAATTAAACGATTAGAAATTTTTTAAAGATTTAGTATCATTTAGAAATAAGTTCATTACTTGTTAACATAAGTCACATTAAATTTTTAAAAATTACATTCCAAAACAACAAAAGACATAAGCAAGAAGACTGTTATACTATTTTACATTTTTGCAAATCTCTTTAATGTCTGGCTTAATAAAAAGAGCCTGATTCTCATATTCACTTGCACATTCAATCTACTGCATTAGGTTGTTTTGATAGAAGTACTACATGAAGAAAATTTAGCCTCCCGCAGATAGGTAGCTGGAAAAAGATGGAGTACTTCAACAGTCTTTTTAGCTAACTGTGGATATTCTTTGATCATTCACCAAAACTAAACAGGTGGCAGTTTCTTAAAGGCTGTTGCAACATGGAATCTGAAACCTATTTATGAACATTTTCTACTTAGATATATTGATATCCATTGTTCTAGCTTCCATTTCCAATGGCTCTTTTTACTCATGCACAATTTTGTAACACCTAGTACTGGTTATGTAGAAAATACTGGTTCACTGAGTTACATGGTTCTTTCAAATGCTGACACTTTCACTACACAATGTCAATATATCATATTCATTGCTACCACTTACTATATCAAAAAAATAAAGTACTGGGAAGTTGTCAAGCTCACAGTAGCAAATATAAGTCTTCCAAACTTCTTTTTTTATTTGAAAGCTTGAATTTTATCATTAGCAACAAATATAGTCAGTTGTTTTTCTTGCAGTGACAGGCTTTGTTTACTTTTGAGAAAATACCGAATACCCAAGTTTGAATAACCACACTATCAGTCCTGAGTTCTTTTTAGTCAAAATGTTGTTCAGGGAAATTCAGTTTACAACTCAAAACAATGCAACAATGCTTCTCCAGACAAGGATTACTCTTCTGTATTCAGAATTGCTTTACTCATACTTACTATTTCATCATAGAGGACAGTAATAAAAAGACATGTACTCAAGGGTCAAGATTTAATAAAATTAATACTTTCACTGTTTCATAAAGGACCTTCTTGAGTGAACCTGGCTTTTTTAACTTAGAGTGCACAGTGGTTGGTGAATAGTGCAATGACCGGTACAGTTTGGTGCCAGTGCCCTAACTGGTACTAAAGTGCCAGCAGTTTTACCCCTCACTACTTTTGCACATCAGTGCAAATTATAACCTAGGGGAAAAAGCAAATAATGTCTTGGTGTTACTATGATAATAGTTCCCTCTGAAATGGTTTTGGGGATTAAAAGGGGTCCACAGATGACGATTAGACAAAGAAACTGAGAAGACAAGGTAAGTCATAACTCAATGGCTAATGGCCTAGAGGAGTGATTGGGGGAACTAAAAGAAAGGCATGCAGAGTCCCTGGAAGGGACTGCAGAAGACCCCTAAGGTTGGGAGATTTCAAAAGTGAGGTTTTTGTTATCTTAAGCAATGATGTACTTGGCATATTTGACTCAGTAGCTGATCTTTTTGTTGTTGTTGTTGTTGCTAAACTTTTCATTTTAAAATTGTTTTAGATTTACAGACATTGAGAATTCCCATATACTCCACACCCAGTTTCCCCATTAACATTTTGTAACGCATAATATACGTTACAAATGATGAACTCATACTGACAAATTATTATTAGTCTACTTTATTTAGATCTCCTTAGTTTTTATAATATCTAACATCTTTTTTCTGTTCCAAGATCCCATCCAAGATACTACATTGCATTTAGTTCTTATGTCTCCTTGGCCTCCTCTGGGCTATGATAGTTCTGATCATTTTTCAACCCTCCTCTCCTCTACGTGACAAAATTCTTTTCATTATAATAAGAACTAAATAAAACAAATATAAATGGCCAGGAAAAAAGCAGTCAGTAAAAACTTTCTTTTATTGAACTTAATTTATACAATCATGTCAAAATGGTATTCCAGTAAAACAGTAGCTAGTTCATTCAGCACACAACTCCAACAAGTGCACAGGTTCTTTTCCTTGATACCAATGGATTTGGTATTTACTAAAAGTGCTTTACAGGTACTTGCTATTTCATCACACAAATTATATTTTTTAATGTATTCACAGTATGAGACAATAAAGTTATTGTTTTATTGTTTCATCAAAGACATTAATCGCAACTGGCATTTGTATTTTAATTTCAAGTGCAAGGTGTTGTATTAAACTTGTACAGTTTAGTGTCACTGCCTTAATTCCTACTAAGGCACCAGTAACTTTACCCACTGTTGAGTTTGCAAATGGCAATACAATAAATAATGCCTTATTATTATTAGGAAAATAACTTTGACTTGGAGGATCTCCCAAAAAGAGTCTGGAGAACCATCATGGGACTGGCAAACAGACTTTGATAACCACTGTAATAGCTGATGTATTACTTGTATAATAAAAAATAGGATCATTTTTGTAAATATTCCATTATAACAAGTATTTAAATACATACATACTTGGTCATATACGCAAACCACTGATAGCCTGGTACCTCCCACACTGTCAGAACTCAAACATATAATGAATGACAGAGTATGGTAGATATTTCTTGAATAAATAACAAAATTACCAAGTAACTATCATAAGCTAGGCTCTGAGCTAGGTGTCTCTACATTCTCTTTCTTGGGTAACCTACAGAAATCCACAGATGAGAATGATTTTTAAAATGAGAAAAATACAGAATCCGGCAGAAGTAACGCCCTTTGTAAAGTAGTTATTATAATGTAGTTATGACATTGTTATGTTATAAAATTACATGCTTATGATTTTGGTATAGATTACCAGCTCATAAAACAGGGGCATTATTTGTGCTGGACCCTGTATTTATCCTAAAATCTTTCAGATCTTTTAAGATTAGACCTACATGACTGCAAGGAAAAGTCTTAAAATTCACCAAAGCACGACATTGCATGTTAAATTCTATTTTAAGCACTATGCCATGAAGCTAAAAACAGGCATGCTCACACTCAGAAATCCATATACAAAATGAATTGCTTTGGCTATGTCCTGCCAGAACCCAAATAAGAGTCGACATTCCATTTTCCCTTAAGCTGAACAACCCTTACCTGTTACAGTTTTCACTCCTATTTTTAAGTGAAACTCCATTATTAATTCTATAGAGGTTACATTTAATGTGGCAACTATTTAAAAAAAAAAGAGTATAACAAAACTATCAAAACAAGTTGTTAAAAATTTTTAGACATATACATTGATAAGTTCAAGAGGTAAACCTCTATAAACATATGAAATATTTACATTGTTAAAAAGAATGAGACCATCTCATTTTGGGACATGTCATGAAAATATCTTCAATATATGCTGTTAAGTGAAAAAAGCAACTCAAAGGTATGGTATGATCCCATTTACGTTTTTAGAAAATTTATATACATGTACATTTATTTAATAAACACTGAGTTCCTTCTATATGTATACTTTGTTCTGCATCTAGATATATACACACACAAATTACAATTATTCAGAAACGTATAAATGCCCACAAAGAAAAATGAATAGCTCAAACACAAAAGGCTATACATATGATTCCATTTATTTGAAAGGTCCAAAATAGGCAAATCTAGAGATAGAAAGGAGATTAGCAGTTTCCTGAGGGTGAGGTGAATTGTGGGCAATGGGGATGATAGCTGAAGAGTACCTACCTTTTTTTTGGTGGGGGGGGAGAAAAATATTCTAAAATTGTTTGTGGTAATCGTTGCACAATTTGTGATTAAAAGCCATTTAATTGTGCACTTTAAATGGATAAACTATATGGTATGTAAATTATATCTCAATAAAGCTGTTATGCTCTGCCTGCCAAAAAAAAAAGATGCTAAAATAGCTGTGGGAGAAAGGGGGTGATGATGAAGGCTGTTAAAATTTTACACTATTTTTACTGCTATGTCATTACAATGAAAAATGTATTCATTTATTACCTATGTATTTTCTATATAAGGTATTCATTTATGATGTATATTTTCATTTATTATACCTTAAAGTAAATAAACCTAAAACAGTCTTTAATCACTTATTGTGAATTTAATGT
Source organism: Lyroderma lyra (assembly GCA_004026885.1). Lineage (NCBI taxonomy): Eukaryota > Metazoa > Chordata > Mammalia > Chiroptera > Megadermatidae > Lyroderma > Lyroderma lyra. The sequence continues at coordinate 243,533 of PVJL010001173.1, read as the reverse complement.
TATTCAAATTCATGTAATTAGCAGCCATTAAAAAAAAAGTGAAGAAATGACCCTCAGAACAGTTACAATTTAGACTGACCTGTGCATAATCCCCATTAACTAACAGAAATCTGAAACATAATTTGTTCATTTGACAGATACATCTTAAGTACTTGCTGTGTTCACAGGGAAGGAATGGGGAAGAATGGAGTGGTGTACAAAGCAGAAGTCTCACTAGTCAACAAAAGAAGCAAACTAACAGCTCTGATTTTAAGTTAAGGACTTTTGTTATATAGTGGAAGAGACAAAAACACACACAAAGTGGACTAGGGTCACACTATAGAAAATCTTGAATATCAAACTGAGATCCCAAATTTTATCCTGTTTTTGATGAAAAGCCATTGGAGTGACAGGATGAAAGCAGTGTTTTGGGAAGCTTAATCTAGCAAAAAAAGCGGGGGGGGGGGGGGGATGAAAGCAGAGATAGCAGGAAAGGTAAAAAAGACACGGTTGGTTTTTTTTAAAAAAAGGAACATTTGCAAGAGTCCTGTGTTAGTGATATTTCAAAGTTACTAATTAATGTTCAAAGAGTTTATTGTTTACTTGATCTAAAGTAAAGCAGAAAATGAAAAAAGGTGGTTTCTTCATTTTAATAAATTTTAAAAATGGCAAAGAATGAAGGTTTATAAGAAAATCCTGAGGGGGAGGGATTTGGGAAGTTACCTTTTCAAGTGATACCACTGAAACCAAGAGTAGAGGAATTCAAAAGCAATGGGAGTGCCACAATTTTTAACTTGGAAGGGGAATTACAGTAACAAACATTTGTAGTTAAGAGTAGCAAAAAGTGCATGGCAATGAGTACTGCTTATAAAACTGATAATAAAGGACAACTAAGTACCTTTAAATTTCTCTATCACCTATTTCAAAAAATAAAATCCTAATGATAAAATGTTACATAAATGCAGGTTTAGGTGAGGACCAAATCTGACATATCACATTTATAGTATGATCAATTTCACACTTTTAATTTTACCAACTGTTCCTTCTACGATGCCGTATTTTTCAGATGTTGCACAAATAATATTCTTAACTCAATTACATAAGCATTTAACTGATTTAACCCATAAAGTTTCCTTGTTAAAATACAAAAATCTTTTCATTGCCTATGTAAGCTCCTTTCTATAACAGCCTCCGGGAAAGCAATGTTACTTACGAATCTAATACTACAGCAATGCTACTTACCAATCTAATACTACATTTTGAGATTAAAATGATGAGTAGGGCAAACTCTCATTTCCACTTTCTCTATTATAATGTTCAGCACTGCTGTTTTTTTTGTTTTGTTTTGTTTTTCTTTATGTGGGTAGTTCCCTGGCTGGGAATCGAACCCAGGCCACAGTGTTGACAGCACTGAAGCCTTAGCCACTACACCACCAGGGAACTCCAGCACTGCTGTTTTTTAGTGCCAGTTAAGCATCTAAACAAGACACATAATCTTGCAATATGATTATTGTGACATAATTTCCAAAATCAAACATATTTGAAATAAATTATACATACATGCTATTTCATAATCTTTCATTCTTTATCAAATGTTCTGATTAAAAAACAATGTTTACTTACATTTTATAAAATCTATCTGCCATCATTTAATAATCTTGTCTGACAGGTTTATAAAAAAAGAAACAGTAAAAGTATAGACAATGAACAAATCAAGAATTACTTCTTTTACTCACTTCATCTAATCAAAATACCATTTGCATTGCTCCCTAAGCACCAAAAGGTCCATCATATTACTATATTTAGTCAGAGCTATCAAGACATTGTCCAAAATAGCCATTTAAAAAAAAAAAAAAGGTGGAAATAATGTAATTATCCAATGATAAGGGGCTAAATAAAATACAATGTCACTTTTCAAATGATCCTACAGACCTATATTTACTAACCTGGAAAGACAGCCATGAAAATAATGTGATCTCTTTTTGTGATGAACACACATAAACACATGTTTACAGAGAGAAAGTCTGAATGAATAGATACCCACGTTAACCACGATATTTCTAAGGGCTGGGATTACTGGTGCTGTTTATTTTTCTACCTACTTTTCAGTATTCTGAAATGCTCCCAAGCAAAATTTTATGTGCAAGAATTAATATCTATGATTCCATCTAACAAATTCCATAATCGTCCTTGCAAAAACCCCAAGTTATATCCCAAAATACCCTGGCATAGAGCAAGAGAAAGTATTAGCAACAACATAACTAGAATTCTTAGTGAGCGAGGCACTAAAGAGGGCTCCAGAACTAACATGGCACCTCTAAGGCAGCCTATACAGTACAGGATTTTGAAATCATAAGACCAAGGTTGAAGTCCCACCATTTTTATTTGTATGACCTTGTTTTAGTCACTTACCCTTTCTAAGCTCTCTTTACCGATAAAAGGGAGATACTACCTGCCTTTCCTACCTTGAAGAACTGTTGCAAAGATTAAGTGAGACAAAACGATACATTATGAACTGCAAGTACTAACAAAGTAAGATATTATTCAAATGTTTTAAAAAATAAGAAACAAAAAAATAAGGTGCTTAATGCCAGAGCAGAATACTTCAGAAAACACTACAACTAATTCTATGAAGTAATGAACCAGGGGTTTTGTTTGTTTTTAAAGGCTACATCTCATCGTAAACACCCTGCTTTTCAGGAACTTAGATACTACTACTTCCCAATTCCAACTACAACTATTTTATTTTTTTATCCCTAGCTATCAGCAAGAAAGGGTATGAATTATACTAAACTCAAAAGCCTCAGCAACAACCCTGGAAGCAGCAAACTGATGGAGTTCACCAGAAGAAACCCAAGGTTAATCAGCTATAGACTCACAACTAAGCATGACAGCAATCAACAGGGATTACAAGAGACTCTCTGAAGAGAAAGACAATACAATCACCCAGGAAAAGGCAGTATTTCAAAACAATTATATGAATTACGTACTTAAAAATTAAAGTGTTCCATCAATTGTTTTTAAATGTTGTTCATAAAAATGGTGACTGAAAAGCCATCTAAATGTAGCACTTGTCAAAGGCAAGTTATAGAGATTCAAATCAAATCCATGAATAAATCGTCAGATTTACGGGGTTCGATCTGAAGTAAGAGCAGACAAATTACACCACAAAGATCAAAACTGAGTGGCTATTTCTTGAAAATAAAGAGGCAGAATATGACAACAGAATTTACTGACATGCCTATGGATACTTTTAAAAGTGTGGTTTTTCTTCTCATTGAATTCCATTATGTACTTCACTAAAATGATGGACTTCTTCGTTCCCACTGTTAGCTAACATGGCAATATCACTTGATATGAGTTTTAAGGCACACAACATTTATAACAGGAACAAAAACTATTTTAAGAGGAGCTACATAAAACTGTCAGATTATTAACTTCCAAGATCATCTGGTCATCACACTCTCTCACTTTTAAGTTCCTGAAGATAATAAAATGATCACTCTACATTCTCACAAATGTCATTTATGGGTATTCACCTAATGAAAAACTAAACCTTTCATAAACAAACATGTACAGAGAACTCTTTTTGATATGTATGACTCAAATCCAATTTTTATTGGCAGTATCTTTAAGTATCACAGCTTCCACTATATCTACAGGGAATACAAATCTATCCATTTTTCCCATCTAATCTTTACAGATTTGTTATAGACTTAAAAGGACTCACTAAAATAGGCCATGAGGAAAATAATTACGAATACAACCCACAGCAAAATGAAATGTGGGTTTGTAAATTAAGATAACAAAAGAGCCACTGCATTTATTCAAAACCTCAAGCTGGAAATCCATTGGAAGTACTGTATTTTCACCTGAAACTTTGAAAAATCTGAGTTTTTCTTAATTCTTTACTCTGACTTTTCCTATCTTATTAGGAAAAACACCACCACAAAATATTATTTCCAAAAAGAGTTATCTTCCAAAGCTTACTGCACAGAAAATTATATACACACATTTTATAATAACTACGGTAGGCATTCCTTAAGATCTCCTCCTACCCCCAAAAAATGCAAATAGCTAAATCAACACAATCAAGTATTAACAAAAATTTTTATACAACTAACACCAGCTAAGTAATTTATCACAGCTCTTCAAAGTAGTGGGCAAATGCAGTGACAGACCAGTATATCAAAAGTTATTATAATTTGAAAAAAACTGTACAACAGGAAGATAAAAGTAGAAAACAACTCCTCTGAAATAACTCGAGTCGATTTTGGAAAAAGCAATAAAGAAGAACAATTTTAGAAAAATGTTTTCCCCAAGTGTTTAGCATTTATCTGATACAGGCTCATTTCTGTAAAGAGAAACTTTACCTAACAAGACTCACACCAGGATCTGATCTATCCCCAAAGGCACTTTCTTAAAATGAGAAAGAACAAAGGAGGAAACCTCCCAGCATGTGCTTTCCCATACCAGTTTCTTTGGACAGCATCAAGAATGACAATATACCCAACACAAGCTTTTCAGCTTTACTCTGTGGTCCATGTATAACAGAACTGATTAGCTACTACTTGAAAGGATTTCTAACAAACGTTAGGCAAAGATAACGTAGTTACTACATTTTAAGAGTCAAACTACAAGAAACATGTAACTTAAAGTTGTGTACTCTTTATTTAAAGAGTTAATTATCTCCAAATATTCAAATTTCTCAGACTTTTTAATTTCAGTCAATAGTTTGAAACTGGAAAAAACGAACCTAATCATTATAAATCTGCTTACCCTTAATTTGTAATAAGTTAAAAAATAAAGACACTTAAAGACAGTGCCTTAATATACAAATTTTGTAATGTTAACATTGCAAAATTATTAAGAGAAATGATCTTTCAGTGAAGCTTTCCACAGAAAAACTCTCCAGAAACAAACCTGGGGTGGTTGTTCTAGGAGTTGTCATTGCATTATAACGGAGAAATTTTTTAAATGATTTTTATTTATAGAAAGAGGACCCCTCAAAGATCTACAACTGTATATCACAACCTCCACTGATGAGATGTCAGTTCTCTGGGTCAGGATATAACCAGCTGCTTGGTTTCACACACAGGAAGCCAGAGGAGGGAATATCGCGTTCAGAGCCTTGAAATAATACGCGTTAGTTAAAAACTGCTTGCTACTAAACCAAAATTATTCAAGCGGAGCCCCATTTGTCACAATCCAATCATAAGGGTTCCACCTTCCTCCCCCAACTGCCTGTGTAGTGATATACTTGCTTCGGTAAAGAAGCCATCATCAGGTAACGAAGATTGGGGTGGGAGAAAAAGAGGGGGAAAGGGGGCACCCTTTCATCCAATTTCGCGAGGCGTTGAGTAATTGGTACAGTTGAGAGGAACGGAGGAACGTTTTATTTACGGGGTTTAAAGTAGGATGAGGGGAGAATTTCGTTAAATCAATATGGCCAGCAAGATGTCCCTACAAACAAAAGGCAACAGGGGGATATAAACACGAACCATTCACCTCCATCAGCTATAGCATCGCCATCATGGTGTGTGCAGAGACCCCCAAGGCTCCTCTCACCCTCCACACCAGCCAAAGGAAGAGAAGATGAAGAAGAGAGAGGTGCTTCCCACTGCTTTCAAATAGAGGGTTTATCCCCCCGGTTCCCCAGAATCAGAGAGAGTAACGTCCCTCCTTGGCAGACTCCCCGCTAGCCTTCAACCGAACCCCAACGCCGGCCCGGGCTCACTAAACTTTGCTGGAGCTTCTCCCCACGTCCCCACCCCATAGCCCCAGGATCGCACTGCCTACAAGCGGGGCACCTCGGGCGGCTCCTGACAGGCGGGCAGCCGGGAAGAACCTAGTCCCGGGCGGGGGCGGCAGGGAGCCACGGAGGGGCGGGGCGGCCGGAGCCAAGTTCCCGGGGGTCTAAGGAAAGCGCCTGACAGGAGCCCGGGACTGCAGAGGAGGAAGAGGAAGAGGCGGCGGGGAGCTTTCCCAATCCCCTCTACATGTACACCCTGCCCCAGCCCCCGCTCCCCATGGGGGGCGGGGAGGCTGACTGGACCGGGAGGAAGCTGAGCCCCAGGGCAGCCGCAGCCACCGCCTCCCGACTCCGGATCTCTTCCCCCGCCACCCCCGCCAGAGGCGCCCACAACAATAACACGCCGGGGACGACCCGTCAGCGCCCCCGGGGCCCGCGGCCCGCAGCTGCCGGGCCCCCTCAACTGAGGCCTGGCGCGCCGCTCCTCCATACAACTCCACACCCGGGTGGAGTCAGGCCCGAGCGGCCCCCCAGGGTTGGACCCATCTCCCCCAGCACCAGTGGCGCCGTCTCCGCGGCCGAGTATTAGAAGTGAATTCGAGCTGCGCTTTACCTTTAGTTCCGCACTGTCCGCCATCTTGCGTCTGTCAGCGCAAGCGCACTGAACCTCACCAGGGGCCGCCACTAGACCCGCCCCACTAGCCATCCTGGCCCCGCCTCGGCCCGTCCCCTCTCGCCCCGCCACCTCCCCGGCCCGCCCCCGGCCTCCGCCAAGCTCCTGGAGCTCGGAGCCCCGCCCCGAGCACGTACAGCTGTGAAACGGACACGTACAATTTAAATAATGGCGCCAAGAGGGGAGGTGTGACAGTTACTCCCCCCTCGGCCTCCCCGCCCCCCCATCCTGGCCCCACTAGCGCCTCCGGAGAAAGGCGGTAGCGAGAGGGCTGCTGGCCTGGGCCCCGCCCCTCTGCGGCCTTCGGAACCCTTCTGCAAAGCTTCGATGGTAACGTCACATGAAACAATATTGTTCCCCTCCCCCAATGAGCAAGTCCTTTTCAGCACCTGCTACCTATGAGACAACGCGTAAGCTAAAAATAACAATCGTTACGTTTAAAAAATCGCCTGATGAAGCATTTCCAGATTTATTAGATCAGATCCTCCTCATGGCAACCCAGTGAGGTAGGCAGGGGAGAGATTATAATTCCCGTGGTATAATATATATTCGGAAATGAAATTCAGAGAGAAGTGACCTGCCCAAACAAGCACTGTACAAGGGTGGCCTAAAACAAAATTCTGAAGACGTTCATTCATTACCTTCTTTGTTTCAGCAAGTCATTATTAAGTGGCTATGTGCCAGCCTGTTTCTAAAGTCTGTATACCTATATTGGGAAATTATGTACAACAAAGTCCCTGCCGACCTGTAGTTTTTAAATCAGGCAACAGACAAGTGAACCTATAAAGATGCAATTACATGGTTGATGAGATCCAGAAAAGAGTAAACGACCCAGTGAAAGAAAAGGGGGTTGGAAGAAGATGTATTTAATTCTGGAAGGGCTTTCTCCATTAAATTAACATTTAAGTAGACATGATGAAAGAATTATTTCACACCTTTTCCTGTCTACTAAAAGCCCCTCTATACCTCCTCTGAAACCCCTACTTTTTGCTGCTCAGCTTTGCCTCATACCTCATTCAGAACAAAACAAAACTTCCTTATCCTTTCACCGTCAAAACTGTAGCAGGCATTAGTGACATCTGGGATACTAGGAATGAGTGACTGCGATTCCTTTCACTCCCACACTCCTCAGGATCTCACTCCTACAATTACCTCGCCTTCCAGCATCATTACTTCTCCTCCTCACTGTTCGATTACTCCTATCAACACACAGACTGAAATTCCTCCCATCGAAAAACCAAACTCCCTCGACTCCAAAAATTGCCTCCAGAACTGCCCTATTCCTCTGCTCTCTTCACTGCATAAATTCTCAAAAACGGTTTTTCAAGCTCTCTCTGCAGTGCTTGGTCCCACTTCCTCACTGCATGTTCACGCCTCTGCCTGCTCTCATCCAGTTTTGACTTCCCTCAAGATCAGTTATCTAGATTACTAATGATCTCCATACTTCCAAAGCCAACTGCCAATTCTCTACTCTTATCTAAATTGACCTCTCAGCAGAATTGCGTCCAAGTGACAAGCTTCCTTTCTTTTGAAACATCCCCCCCGCCCCCACTCCCTCGATGCCTCACCATTAAGATCAAGCTTGTCCAACCCCAGGCCCACTGGCTGCTTGCGGCCTCGGAGGGCTTTGAATGCAGCCCAACACAAATTCATACACTTTCTTAAAACATTACAAAAATTATTTATGGACTTTTTTAAAGCTCATCAGCTATTGTTAGTGTTAGTGTATTTTATCTGTGGCCCAAGACAGTTCTTCCAATGTGATCAGGAAAGCCAAAAGATTGGACACCCCTGATCAAGATTTTCCATGTTCCCTCACTGGGACTCATTGGGAACCCTTTGATTTGTACCTTTCGGCTCAGTCTTTAAATGCTGCTGTGTTCCAGGGCTCAGTCCCTCTTCTTTTCTCTATTTTACTCTCCCCAAGTGATGTCATCCATAAGTCTATAGACCGATGATTTTCAAATTGCTGTCCACCCCAGACCTTTACACCAACGCCCAGATTCACAAATCCAACCAGCTACTTAATATCTCTACCTGGAGTTCCTGGTGGTATAGTGGCTTAAGGCTTCGGCGCTGGCGCTTGTCCACGCTGCAGCCTGGGTTCGATTCCCACCCAGGGAACTACCCACATACCTAAATAAATAAATAAATAAATAATAAAATAGTTTTAAAAAAAATATCTCTACTTCACAGCGCAGAGTCAGCTCAATCTCATTATGTCAAAGAGAACCTTGATTCTACCCCCAATCATCCTTCTTTCCCAGTGTTTTCAGTTGATGGCACCATCACCCACCAGTTGTTCAAGCCAAAATGATCTGGAAATCATCCTTGCGTCCTCATTCATTCACCTCTCACGTCTAATCCATCAGCCAGTCCAGACAATTGTTCCTCTAAAACATATCCCAAGCCTGTTCATTTCACTGGATCTCCCTACTTTAAGCTGCCATAATTTCACAAATGGACTGCTGGGAAGGCTACTTCAATGACAAGACCATATTAAGATTTCTGTGGCTTTCGGTCCTTTTGCCTTCTAAAGATTGTGGTATAATAAAAAATATAATTCAACTTTGTCCCTGATTTCTGACACAAGAGCTCCTAAAACCCTTGAAATTTCCTAATGGGGTCATCTTTTGTTATTCAAAATGAGTCCCTTTCCAACACACCTGAGTTTAAGCGAGTGAGATGACTAAGGGTGGGGCTCCTGAGTCTGCTTCCCAGATGGAAATACCAAACGTGGGATTAGAGGGAATGTGTGCAAGTACTGGGAGGGTGGGTGCCAGGAGAGACCTTGGAAGCTCTGTATCTCCTCCTCTAATACTTTGCCCTCTGCATCTCTTCCATTTGGCTGTTCACGAGTTGTTTCCTTTATAGTAATAAAGTGGGAAATGTTAAGTAAAATGTTCTCCTGAGTTCTGTGAATTGTTCTAGTGAAGTATCAAACCTTCAAAGGGGATTGTAGGAATCCTCAAACTTGATCAGTCAGAAGTATGAGTAGCCCTTGGGACTAGAGACTGGTATGTAAAGTAGAGGCAGTCTTGTGGGACTGAGCCCTTAACCTGTGGAGTCTGAGCTTACTCCTTCAGTTAGTGTCAAAATTGAATTGTTGGATACCCAGTTGGTGCTTGAGAATTAGTGTGGAAAAACACCATTTACTGTGAGAAAGAACCTCAGAGACTGCTTCTTCCTTAAAAAATATTAAAATTTATATTTTACAACTGCATTTTACAACTGTTAAGACTAATTCAAGTATACCTTTTTCCTTCTAATTTTAAAGGTTTAAAACATTTTTATGGGACCCTAAAACTATTGTGGTCTTCACCCAACACACAAAAACTAACTCAAAATGAAACATAGACCTAAATATGAGTTAAAACTATAAAACTCTTAGAAAAAAACTTAGGAGTAAATCTCTATGACCTTGGGTTAGGCATAAGATATGGATTGCACATACATTGTTGGAAACAATGGTATGGCCAATTTGGAAAATAGTTTGCAGTTCCTTTGAAAACTAAAAAGTTACTTACCATACAACTCAACAATTGCATCCTTGAGCCTTTATCCCAGAGAAATGAAGACATTTCATGCAGGAGGTTATACAAGAATGTTTATAGCAGCTTTACAAATGCCCCAAACTGGAAACTATCCAAATCTCCTTTAATGGGCAAATGGCTAAACAAATTATGATACATCCATACCATAGAATATTACTTAACAATTTAAAAAAAGAACAAACTATTGATACACACAACAACTTTAATAAACCTCATGAAAATTATGCTGAGTGGAAAAAAAACACCCAATACCAAAAGGATGCTTATTGCATAATTCTATTTATATAACATTAATGAAATAACATAATTACAGAGATGAGAAGTACACTAGTGCCTGCCAGGTGGTTAAGAGATGGCAGAAGAGGATGGTTCTTATCAATGTCAATTTCTTTGTTTTGATATTGTGCTACATAGTTCTATAGATGTTAACTGGGGAAGGCTGAGGCAAGGATGCATGTGACTTCCCTACATTTCTTTGCAATCTCTTGTGACTCCACAATTAATATGTATATCTGAAAAGTGTGTATGTGTGTGTCTGCATGTATATGTGTGTAAGACACAATGTATCAAGTTTTGAGGAAAGAAAAAAATCAGCAAAATGGCAGAGTAGGCAGCTCCAAACTTCCATATTTCCATTGAAAAAAACAACCCAGAATATCAGACAAACTCTGTCAGAACTTTAGAAAACAGTCACAGGTTTACAGTAACCAAGCAAATATTTAATAAAAAAAAAACAAATAAATAAACAAAAGGCAAGCAGTAAAAGTCTTAAAAATGGTAAGAAAACTATGACATTTTTACTTGTCCCTGCCTTACTCCCTGTCTTAAAGACAGCAGCCCACCTTTCCAGGGTGGAACCCTGGTCCCTGACAATCATTGTGGTTGTTCCAATCTGTCTGAAGTTAGCTGAAGGACTCATTCAAGGCATTTATCTGGTTTTTCTAACCTACAACCCACAACAGAAAAGAAATGGACATTGCTTGAAAACATGGTAAGGTGAACAAGCTGCAACTGCATGAGGCCAAAGATTACATACAATAAACCATCTAGCATAGAAGTAAAAGCTACAGAGAGAAATTTACTGGGAAATTAGGGCATTCAAATTCAAAAGTGCTCATGAACACAGAGGCATTTAGAAAGCCACCACATGCCTAGGACAAGATGCATGCTCAGGAAAGAACTGAGGAAATTCGAAGATTCCACCACTGGCTGACATATACGAGGGCTATCCAGAAACAATCCAGCCATGTCAAATGAAAACTAGAGGCATTTATGGCTGGATTTTTTTTTCCAGACAGCCCTCGTATATTCAGTGAAACCAGGGAAAAAAGGCTGAAGAAGAATTTCAAATGGCCTAGCTAAGTGTTAAAGGAATATCTCCACCCAGAGCCAAACCTAAAACATGGGAAAGTTTTTTTTTTTTTAAGTTTCCAGTGTTAAAGGCATTCTCAGTAAAAAACACTGGCTAAACACAAGCTAAGGCTTCAACAATCAAGAACATCTTAAATAGGACACAAAAAAGTGCCATCCACAAAGGAAAACACAAAGGAGCATGTTAAAGTTTAAAACATTTCTTCATCCTAAGACACTATTAAAAAAGAGAAAAGGCAAGCCAATAGTGGGAGAAGATATTTGAAATACATGGATCTCCTAGTAAAGGAGATCATCTAGAATATTATGCTAGACATGTATAAAACTCCTTCAATCAATTTAACAAAATAAGAATCAGACAACCCAATAGAGAAAAAAAGAGAGAGAGAGAGACTTGAATTGACACTTACTAAGAAACATGTTCCAAGTGGTCAGTAGATACATAAAGAGATGCTCAACTTCATCAGTCATCAAGGAAACACTCATTAGAACCACAAGGTGACAAATTTGGAAGAAAGAAAGGAACAAGCTTGGCTCAGCTCACAGGTAATTTTCTCTGAGATGCCTTATCTAAAGATATTAAGTACCTGGTCGAGTTTATTTCACCTATAATCAACATTTGCCCTATTTTTGGCTGACCTACATCTAAGTCACCTCCATTATAACAGATCTCATAGAGTAAATCCCTCATTGTAAGAGTCTTGGTGGGAGGGGAGTGCCTAGAGCTAGCCATCCAACATGGAGGCCAGAGGCTGAGGGACCACAGCTTTATGGTTTAATTAGGGGGACACGTGTGTGAAGCAAGCCCAGTCCAGTAAAACCTCACCGCTGACCCAGCAAGCACAGCTTTCTGCAGTATGACCTGCTATCCAGTCTCTGGACCTCCCAGGGTTCTAGTGCACCTTCCAAGTCTACTCCTCCAGACCCGCTTTGATCCTAGGAACTCCCAATTTATCTTCCAATAAGTTCTTTTTCTTGCTTTTTACTAACGTGGATTTCTTCACATGTAATCAAGAATCCTGACTATGTATTATTTTGTTCATTTTTTTTTCATTGCACTTCTCACAGTGTATAATCATTTTACTCATTTGTCATTCGTCTACTTGGTACTGCCCCATGCATCCCTAAGAATATCTGTCTGGTTTTCCACTTTATCCTCTGGACTTAGAACAGGGCCTCGTATCTAACAGGAATTCAATAAGTAGGAGTTGACTGAATAAATGAATGAGTGCCTCCTTTGCTTCCTACCTTGTGGTCTTATCTGTTTCTTCACAGAAAAGCACTTTTTAGCAGCCATCTCATTTAAATGTTTAACTCAGCATATTTTCTCATCAGGGCATTTTAAACCAATGATTAAGAGGTCTGCATTTAGTGAGCCTACCTTCAAAAAAGGCCTAGGACAAAATTTCAGGATGAAAGATTAGAAAGCCACCTCCTGTTGCTACTTTCCACCTTGGCCCAAATATTTATATAACCTTTTAGCTGCTAAAAAATGTTCAATTTCAATTTTCTTTCTCACTAACATAATGTCATTCAACGAAGTAGATAACCATAATTTTAAGAATACCTATCATTTTAGTGAACTAAATTAAGACCAGTTCTTATTTTGAATAAAAACAAAAAGAAAACTTTTATTTTTAATAAAAACAAACATTTAAAATTTTCTGGAAGGTTCCCTGGTGGTGTAGTGGTTAGGCTTCAGCGCTCTCAACGCCGCAGCCTGGGTTCGACTCCCAGCCAGGCAAACACCAAAAAAAAAAAAAAAATCTGAATTGGTCTTCTTGAAAAAGACACATTATTAACTATGATTTTCAGTCTTTAATAGAATTGCAGAATAAAATAGCAGGTAAGAAATGGAGAATAGAATAAGGAAATATCCCAATTATGACATATTTTGGGTGAGTGTGCTGAGTGGAAGGAACTCAGTCTCAAAGATTCAGTATTTTTATTCAGCTTTAAAGCAAAATTAAATTTTTATTTGAAGATGGGTTCAGAGTATAGCAATCTACCCTCAGAACCATAAAAATAGAGTAGCAGAAACCCTACTTGGAGTTAAAAAACTAGACCCAGGGATATAATGAAAGGTTCTTATTGTTACTTATAGTCCATTTCACTGTAATAAACCCTCAAAACAAAAAACCTGTGATAATCATTAAGTGTATTCACAAATACCCAGGTGTTCCTTTCCTGTGAACCTGGTGAGATGAACAGTTTCCCACACCTTTTGAAGTTAGGTATGCTCATGTGATTTGCTTTGAATAAGAAAGTGTGAGAAGAAGGAACTTGTGTCACTTCTAGGTACCATGTCCCCCTTCTCCTTGCTGTGATGGTTATGGAAGCATACTCTTATGTTGAAGTGGAGCTTCCATCAGCCAAGGATTGTTTTTTTCTTTTTTTTTCCCCCAAGGTTTGTGAGTGACTCCAATGAGCAGATGTTCCTGCTGACCCACACTAGACAGGTGGTACAGGTAACAAATAAACTTTTATTGTTTTAAGTGACTGAGAATTGGGGGTTTGTTATATAGTATAACCTACCTTGTCCTCATCAATCAATCCCTCATATGAGATGCTGCCAGAACAAAAACATAAAAACAAAAAACAAAAAAAAAAAAAACCCCAACTGTCATTGGCTTTGTTGGTGAGGTGGCAGTGACAAGTACGGTAAGCTATGTTACACGATGGTGAAAATTTTAGAAAAGCTATTGCTTGAAATTACTTGGGAAGTAGATTATGTAGCCAATGTACCTGCAGCTCTAGAAGAAGCAATAAGGAAACATAATGTTGTGGGTATCTGGCAAGGTATTAGAGAGAGATGGATAGAGATAGGGAGACAGAGAGAGAGAGATATAAACATGAGGAAAAGAATGAGAACAGAGAGAGAAAAAATAACTGGTTGACAAGTAGGAATGAAAAGCAAAAGAAAGTTCAGAAACTCAGAGAACTGCTGAGTTGGAAGACTGACCCCTTCTCAGTACAAATTAGGTAAAAGATAAAACAATGAAAACTGCCTCACAGCAAGCATATAATTAAGGCTTTGCTCTCACATCCACATTTAACATCTCTGAATGGATTAAGGTGTCAGGATTAAAAGTCCAACCAGAAAGGGACTTTGGGGTTGACTTCTTTGGGAAAGGGTCGTTGAGGGTATTTTAGTTGTGGGAAAGGCATGTGGTGACCAGAAATGACCAGAGTCCTTAGAGCTATTCACAAATATCTTGGTTCTCTTCTAATCACATGGTAGGATTGTACTGCCTCATTCCATTTGAAATCGATCTTGACCGTGTGACTGAATTTGGTCAATAAAATGTGAAAGGATATCATGTGTCACTTTGGGGCAGAAGCTTTAAGAGTTAGTTCCTGCTCAACATTTTCTCTTCCTCTCCCCCACACCCCCGCCACCCACCCTCCCCCACCCATCATCTTAGTGACTGCGGGAGCACATCTCGAGATGCAGCCTCTATCAGCCTGGGTTCCTGAGTGACTATAACCCACAGAGCCTTCTGCCAACCCATACACCCTTTGCCCTAGCTGTTCTTTAACCCTAGAATGCTTTGTCATATATCAGTATAGCTCATTCCTTCACCTTCAATTACGTCTTAGCTCAGATGTCACCTTCCTAGGGAGGACTACCTGGAGCAGCCATTTAATATTCAAGCCCCCTCTGTGCCTCCTTAATCAAGCTCTATTCTTTTCCATAGTAATTGTCGTCTTCTAACACTCCACTTAATTTTCTTATTTATTATATCTATGGGCCTATCTTTCCCACCAGAATGAAATCTCCTCTAGGGCAGGAATTTTTGTCCACTGATGTCTCCCAGAACTTACTACCTAGTAGATGCTAAAACAAATGTGTTGAATGAGTGAATGATATAAAAGAAAAGAAAGCATAAAGCATTAAGCACAGTACCTGACCCACAGTAAGTACTTCAAAGCACATTGTTATCATTATTATTTGGATGTTAGTATGTATGCAAGTGCCTAACATAAAACAAACAATAGATTTTAATCATTCTTCCCTTCCTTTATATTTCTTAGGACAGTGCCTTGTATGTACTAAAGGCTCCCTACTCACCCCTGTGACCCCTCTTATCACTAGGAGTACTGTTTACAATGGCAAGCCAAATACTGGGCCTCTCCATTCTCATCCCTCTCCACCCACTCCCAACAACCAGTTCTCTTGGCTCTGACACCAAGGGAAGATTATGCATGTGATTAAGGTGATGCTAGTGGCCCTACCTTACCAGATTTAAGGAGCTGCTAGGGACTGTAGAGTTCTGTAGAGAGCTAGCTCTGGCGCCAATCTCTGCAAGACTATTCAAATGCAAAACACTTAGGAGGTAGAGAGGCTTGGCCCTAAGATAAAATTGTTACAGTCTCCAGGGGTTGGAAAAAAACCTGACTGTATAATCACCATGGCTGGGCTTTGTTTAAATAAGAGTGTTCAAGGAATGTGTTAAGGACTATTTAAACTCAGACTATTTAAATTCCAAAAAAAAATTTTTTTTAAAAGGGTAAACTCTTAAATGATTTTAATGATTAGCATGATGAGAGACTATATAATTGATGTAGCCTCTACCTCTGATTCTAATAATCAAGTAATCTTATGTGGGATGTCTGGGGGAAATAAAGATGAGGAACTGGGGAGATGGAGTCTATCTGTAGGTGTATAATGAGATCATACACTCTGGATTTTCTGGGGGCATGCTCAGTATCAAATATTCTGGCATAGGCAGTATATTTTTTATTTTTGTTTCTGAAAATATGGCCACCATTTGAATCTATTTACATAATCTAGTCTAACACTCTTATTTTACAAAGAATGTGAGGCCCAATGTTAGGCACAGCTCCTGGCACATAGGTTCTGACTAAATATTTACCAATTGACTATGCTTGGGCCAATGACTTGCTTAAAATGAGTAAATTATGGAGATAGAACTCCTCCTGAGGCCTTCTCAGCTAGAAATCATCCAGCTGTGTGCAGCCTCAATTCCACACGGGTTGTAGGCCAGCATTGACAATGGTAGAAAGCGTATTAACAGCCACAGATCCTTCAAATAGGTGGATTTGGGATTAAGTGAACTTCTGCAACCCTGTTGGGACCTCTGGGCACCAGCTGCACATTTCTCCAATACCTGTCTTACTGGTAGCATGTGACACCATTCTTACAGGCCCTCCTGAAAAAGCTGTTTTGCTCTGAATCAGGTAGCTCTGTAATCCATCCCCCAAATGATTAGATGGGTCAAGCCCAAATCAGTGGCGGCCATCTTTTTAGACTGCAAATGGGGAGGTGTATAGGGTGCCAGACATGAGAACACTGACAAACAGGCACCTTCTGTACTGCAAAGTGACCAGTAGACCCACCAGAACTAATCTTTAAGGGACAGTCGGACAGAAGATGTAGAGGATGCTGTGATATGCTATCACAGCCCCCTAAGGACTAAGGTGCTCATTTGCCCTGCTACTGGCATTATTAGGGAGTCTTTTTCCTATGGGAGACATTCTAAGACAGAGGGGGAAGCATACAATGGAGAAGCCTAGAGATCATCAAAGAAGACAGTTAACAAAAGGCATGAAGCTGCAGACACCATGGCCTCACAGAAATCACAGAAGCCAGAAGTTACAGTTAAATAGAAGAAAAGTAGAAAGAGGTCAAATTACTTCCTCAATGCATCCTTAAAACCAGATGAAGTAACCTGAGTTGTCTGCCGTCCAGTCAACCAGAAAGAGCCTCAGGTGGGTATCTGCCTTGTGTCTTTACTGTCTTCCCACTTTCTGCCTTGACCCTGGGACCATGTGACTGGGACATTCTGTCCACATTTGTCAGTCTGGCCAGTGTTCTCTAAACCCCCAATTGCAGTCTTGTTCTGAATCAAGTGATGACCCAGAACAAAGGTGCTTCTGCCTGTCTGACTCTATGTACTGCTTGTCTCTTTGGACATTGTCTAGGACTGCTTCCGCTCCCCTGGGGGCTAGTCTGATGGTAGGGTCATTTTCTCTAGCTCCAACCCCTCAGGCTATACTTCCTCTTCTCTCTCCATTAATCTATGATGCTGAGGGAACAGCCAAGTACACTCATGTTCTAATAATCTCCTTTTCCTTTTAGCTTTAGTTTCACCTCTAAGCAAACACAGACATGGTCCCTTAAAATGTTAGGTTTTATTCCCCTTCATTTCTTCTTCTCTTGCTCTTTGTATTTTATTCTTCAGCAAGAGATTGGCTCAAGTTTCACAAATTTATTACATCAGAACTAAGGGTTACAGAGAGTATCTAACTAGTAAAATAAAGTGTTCATGTTGGGTCTGAAATATTAGTTCAAATGTTTCTTGTTATAATATAAAAAGTTGATGGATCATGCAGAGTTGCTTTTAAAATAGGTTTATTTATTTTTAAAAAATGTTGGGAGTTCCCTGATGGTGTAGTGACTAGGCTTCAGCACTGTCAACACTGTGGCCGGGGTTCAATTCTCAGCCAGGGAACTACCCACATTAAAAAAAAAAAATTAATATGCCAAATTTTAAACATACACAAAAGAAATCATATATTGAAACCTCATATACCCATTATCCAGGCTAAGCTATCTAAAATGTACATATTAATTTCTACTGTGTTCAGTTGAGTGAGTTCTGTCAATAGATGGTGAATCAATTAATTTACTTACAGGTAACTGAAGGTCAACTTAAAATGACAACTACTGATGACATTGTTTGATGGACCTGGGTCATAGTGTGACTTCAGACATATATTCTGTGACTCCAACCTTGAATTTGTTGGCAAAACTCAATGGTTCTTCCCTCTACACATCTCTTGAATCCATCCCTTCTATCTCCACCCTATTTCTATTGTTCGGGGACCTTAGTCATCTCTTGCCTGTGCGACTAGATTTTGTATTTTGAAATTTTAATATGTTGTCTCCCCTGACCCCCAATACTTGATCCTCTCTATTCCTCCCATTCAAGCAAAGAGTCAGTTCTCAGCTATGAAAACTTCAGACAATTTTGAGGCAGAGCAGAAGGCACAAACAGGCAAAGCTTTCTGGCTTTTGTTACCCCAAACCCCAAGGAGCTTGAAGGAAAATTAAGAGGGTTTGCAAAAAAAAAAAAAAAAGAAGAAGGGAAGAAAGCCATTTGCAGGTATAGATAGTGCTTAAGGACAAATATAGAACTCCTTGATGGGGGTGGTCCCTAATCAATGGGGAGCCTGGTTCAGCTTCCTGGGAGGTAGTCATTCCCCAGAGGGGCCTGGCTGCTGGCTGCATCTAGGCTAGGTAACTGCAAGCAGACTCAAGAAAGATGCCCAAATCTCCATTGTGACACAAGGTAACAGAGAATTGCTGGGTCTGAAGGGACCCTGTGGGCAGACCAATGGTGATCTCAGTGGTACCACGTATCAGATGAGAATACACTGCTTCCCACCCCCATCTTGGCACTGAGGGAGACTTGAGCTCTGAGATGCCACCCCTGCTGGGGAAGCTGGAAGAACTCAGGTCACGTCTCAGCGGGATGGCTTCAGAGTCAGTTCCTGGAGGCTGAGCTCTCTGGCGTGTCAGCTGAGTACAGCCTGTTCTCCTTTCCTGGAACATCTTGTTCTGCCCTCCCCTCCCCACTTTCCCTTTGCAAATTCCTATTGGTCTTCTGGTTCCTCTGGAGGAACTTCCTGTGCCATACCCCACTCAGACATCTAGGTAACATATCCCTTCTCTGGGCAGTCCCACCACACGTGCACTGCCCCTTTAGCACTGAAATCCCCATTCACCAGCCCATCAGCCCATTCCTTTCCCCACAGCCCTTGTGCTGCCCCCTCCAACTAAACTAGCAAGCTCCTAAAGGGGGGGGGGGGCTGTATCTTTTCTTTTTTTTTTTTTTTTGTCATATTTCTATGGCCTGGAACAGGGCCTCACACCTAACAGACACTCAATATTTGAATATCTGTTAAATGAAGGAAGGTACAAATACAGCCTCTGAGTCATCAAAGACAGATTCATTTTTGGCCCCCAACAGTTTCACTGCCAAGTATGTCTTATTATAATTGAATTTCCTGAAAAGTAGTAATCCAAATACAGCTTAAATATAACAAAGCTAGTCACCAACCACCCACAAGCAGAGCTTGATAATTCTTTGGCTTGCCTCATTGTGCTTATGAAAGTTTTCGAGAAACATTCGCTGAGTAGTTGGTAAACATAATACACCTTTCCTTGATCAGTGGGGGGACAGAATTAACTATATAAATTCTTATTGTTTACCATGACTGAGAGCTGAAGGGTGTTCTATGTCTTCATAAAGTATCAAAATTGGGGACAGATCTTTTTGCCCTAAAAAAATATCAAGATCCAGGAGTTCCCTGGTGGTATAGTGGCTTAAGGCTCAGGCGCTGGCGCTGTCAGCGCTGCGGCCTGGGTTCAATTCCCAGCCAGGGAGCTACCCACATATTACAAAAAAAAAAAAAAAAAAAATCAAGGTCCAGTATATATGAAGCCTGATGCCAAGAACCATGGGATGACCAAGATAATCTGGAGTCTAGATTCTAGACAATCCTGCTGTTAGTTGTTTCTAGTCTCATACTAGAAGATAATAAATGGTGCACCATCCCCAGTCTTAACTTAGGTTTCTGCTCAAGTCTACGGATTTGTGTTCTGCTCTCCTTCTGTACCTCAAGCTGGTCAATGAGAAATTAATGAACTAAGATGTCAACTAAGCCTTCAACATTGACTATACTGACCAGTCACAGACATTTCATAATGAATGATGGGGGGAGATTCAGTCTTATAACAAACAGTACTAGATTAAAATGTCTCTCACAACACCATGACAAGCAGCTGGGCCATTAAAATTGCAAATTGCAGAGAGTTCCCTGGTGGCGTAGTGGCTTAAGGCTTCGCTGGTGCTATCAACGCTGCAGCCTGGGTTCGACTCTTGGCCAGGGAACTACCCACATACAAAGAAAAAAAAATTGCAAATTGCCACTTAGACTAATATATTTTTGCTTGTCTAATGCCCTCTGGAGCTGTTTATCTCTCTGCTAGAGATGACACAGATATGTGATATATTGGTTTTATCTTAGGCTGGAGTAAGGACAATGAAGGCTCCTATAAAGTTTTGGGTGGCTGGTCTCAGGATACAGCTGTCATCTTTTACAATACCCAGTGAACTCTGGGCACAAATGATGCATTTCCTCTTACAAAAAATGGACATAGACATGTAACTATTTTTCTATCTGGCTTCCATATCTCCTTCAGCCTTATTTTATAGAAGAAATGTTGACTGGTGGGTCCAGAGCTGGACATCTGGAGCAAATCTGAGCCAATAAGCTCCTTCCCTGGAAATCTAGAATCAAGGCTAAGAGATTCCATTGTCAAAGTGACTAGGATTTGTAAGCTCAGAATCTGGGAGTGGTGATTTCTGCCCCCTGATCTGTGGAGGAAAGAAAGCTAAAATTTAATTAGAAAAAGAAAAGAACAAGAAGATGGAAAATGAAACAGAAAGTTCTGACAACAATTCAGTTTGTTTTTGAAACTTGGCTACCTTTTGTGATTCCATGAGATGCCTCTGTGTCACATAATAAATTCTCCCTTTTGATTAAGTTAGCATAGATTGGCTTCTCTTACCAATGTGTAATTACCAATTACAGCTATCCTACTACCAATTTGGTTTAATCTGTTAGTCAAAAGATTCGTAACAAATACACAGGTCATATTGTGGTAAATCTAAATTGCGATAGGAATTTGAGGAGAGGGGACATTATGGACGTCCTGGCTACTGCCAGAGCTGAGGTCTAGCTGGGCTTACAGGTTTGCAGTTTGGTAATTTTCCAACTTCATTTCTATGTTTAATTTTTTATTGTTCTTTAATGTTGTCCAAGGATGCCAAGGTGCTAGGGCATTGTCAAGAAATCTGTATTCGTGGAATGCGTTAAGATCAGTGACGTGCCAGTAAATGTTTAACAACTGGCTTTCTCTGTGTGTCTTGCGAGTGAGAGCCCTAAGGTGTAGCATTTGCCAATTCACAATGTGTAAATACTCTGTTTGTGGCCAGTTTTAAGCTATTCATGTGAAGTCAGCAAATGCACAATTAGGAAAAATGCACAGTAGCACACTATTATCTAATATTTCCACATGCAATAGACATAAATTACCTCAAGAGCACCAATAATAGTAATATGTAGTAAAATAATTAGCAAGTGATGACTATTGAATGAGTACTTTTGTGTTAAATATAATGCATTCAATATATTCAAATTTATGCATTTTAATTTTTTATAATGGCTGTGTTTAATAACTGACTGGTAAAACTCATGTAAATTTGACCATTTCCTTTTGCAAACTGGTACAAGCTGGCTCCAGCCCATTGATTGAAATGAATGTTGGTCAAATTCAAATGCAGGTTAATGTTATAGCTAATGCAGAGTAATCTCACCTACTCTCTCATTGTTACAGGAATCCAGGCCTGGCAGAGAGAAGGAATCATCTGAACACCAAAGATAGAAGAGGAAGGGGTTTTTTTGTAACCACTTGAGCTAAAGCCGACCCATGGAAGGAGTTTTTTATTCAGCCAGCAGAGCCAGGGCAGACGAAAGTCTAACATAGCTGAGCTCCCCAACTCACTCTGGTCCTGTCCTGTGAGAGGACTTTATGGATGGATAAATCCTCAAGGCAGGGCCTCCTCTCTCATCATTGCTAGGGCTAGTACATTTTTTTGTTGTTCTTCCTCACTCAGAACCTTCTCGTTACCCATGGAAGGTGTTCTAAATCTTTACCCATCCTTCTTTCAGAAGACGTGATGCCCCACCCTTTCCGAGGCTCGCCCACCCCAACCCCACGCTCCTGCTCTCAGCCTTTTTTTCCCCCAGGACATCGAGCCATTAGTTGCAGTCAGCACATCCCAAACCAAACTTATTATTTTCTGCCTGAACTTGCTCTTCCTCCCCTTCTCCACCTATTTTACAGCCTAACCACAAAGAACTATTTGTTCCCTATCTCATTTAATCTCACCCCAATTCACTCTGTTGACCAAGTTGGAACTCTTAGTGCAATTGTTGTCAACCTTGGCTATATTGAAAAACATCTGTGGGTTGGGTACTACAGCAATGATTCAGACTTAATTGGTCTGAGGTGTGGCCTGGGCATGGCAGGAGGAAAGGCGTAAAAGACTCCCAGGTGATTCTGATGCATAGCCAAGTTGCAAACCACTGCTTTAGTGGCATCCTTAGCACTTACGGTTACCAAAGACCAGTCAATTCTGCCTCCCAGATGTCTCCTGAACTCCCTGTTGACCTCCATTTCTACTGTCCTTCCTCCATCGCCTCCTCACCTGGACCATAGAGGCTTCTTGACTGGTCTCCCCACAGTCAATCTCACCTTGTCTAGTACAACCCCTTGCAATTACCAGACCAATCTTTCCAAAACATAGGTCTGGTCATGTCTTAACACCCACTGAAAAGCCATTATAGTGGCAAATATGCACCATAATAATTTGGGTGCCAAAAATATGGCATCTTATTATCTACCTAAATCAAATTAAATTGACTTTCAGCATCCATTTCCAGGAGAGTGGTTTATTATCAACAGTTTTCTTTCCTAGAATGGGACAAGAATCCTAGGAGGCTAAAAGAGCTAGAAAGTGTGGGGAAAGCCCTTCTGGGTCCATTGTTGTCACCACTGAGGTTTTCTTTATCCAACTTGTGAGGCAGCTCCATTCTCTCCAATTCAAGCCAGTCACAAAGATCTTTCACCTAGACTTCCATGCCACAGTTTCTGGGGTCTGGCTTCTCTGGGTCCAGCATACAACCACCCTTAATCTGGGGCACTGTGTGCCTAGGAATTCATCAATCATAGGCCCCCTACCCCTGAATGCTCAGTCCCTTCCCTGTCTTGCCTCCTCAACACTGGAAGCTGTCCTTCCAGAGGAACCGGTTTCACAGTTCAACACAAAGTCCTGCTCCCTGAGGGGGGCTCCCTAGACTGACAGCCTGAAGCAATCTGTTGGCATAGAGAAGAATCTTGACCCTGCCCTGGTCTGAGCAGGTCACATCCCTGGGCTCCCTTTGCCTCACATGGAGCATGGGGCCCGCAGGTAGCTATTACTATTACTATGTACGATTCTAAACAGTACCTATGGTCAGCCTACTGACACTTCAAATTTAACCCAGTGAGACTAGGCTGAACTTATATACCATTTGAAAGGGGCCAGTACCATTGGCCTCCATAACTTTGCTCACAGTAATATCTCTGCCTCTAATAACTGCCCACCTGCTTTCTATATCTGGTGAGCTCATTTTCTCTGTTTAACACTCACACAAATGTCATCTTCTCTAAAACACTTCCAAAATCGTTTCCCTAACACTTGATCCATACCTACATTTTAGACCTTATCATGTTACTATGAATATCACTAACATTACACATGTTGTTTCATGCACCCTCGCCCACATATTCACATGCACACCATATGTAGTAGTCCCGCCTTATCTGTGGGGTTACATTTCAAAAACCCTAGTGGATGTCTGAAACTATGGATACTACTAAACCCTATACATACATACCTATGATGAGGTTTACAGCTTCTCTTTGGCATGTCCAAATTGCCAGCATTATTACTCTTTTGCTTTGGGGCCATTTTTAAGGAAAATAAAGGTTACTTGAACACAAGTGTTGCAATACTGTGATACTCAATCTGATAACTGAGAAGACTGCTAAGTGACTTATGGGAAAGCGGGGCAGGAGGACGTCACAGGACAGAATGGGACTGCTTTGGTGAGATTTCATCATGCTACTCAGATCTGCAGGCAATTTAAAACTTACGAATGGTTTGTTTCTGGAATTTTCCATTTAATATTTCTGGACAGTGGTTGACCATGGATAACTGAAACCATGGAAAGCAAAATCATGGATAAGACAGGCACTACTGCACTGATGAATTTCTTATGGATAGGAATTGTGTTTTTAAAAATTTCTGTACCTTCTGCATCTTTTACAAGTCAGACAGATGTTAGATAGATTCCTAAAATTTTAGAGCTGTAAGAGATTTTGGAGGTCATCTAATACAAGGGCTTTCCAACTCTATTCTAGTTCTGCAATCCCTTTTTTCCAAACAAAATCTTACATTAAAAAACCCAGTATTTAAATGAGTGAGAGCAGAGAAGCTCTAGTTAAAGCAGGTGTCAAATGAGGTCCATGGACCCACCTCCACAGGTCAAAATGGAAAACCCAGAGGCCTCACCTAACCTTTCTTTTGCTGATGAGACAGCCATGGCCAGAGGACGTTTCTATTTCACATAAATCTACCCCCCCCCCCCCCCCCAACATTTTAGAAAGATGTCACTTTCTTCTCTCCAGTCTTCTAAAATCATCACTGGCTCCCGAGAAGCATCAATGGCCCATTTTTAAAGCCTTTGTGGGATCAACAATTTCTTTTGCCATGTATTATACATTCTATTAATCAATTCTTCAAGGAAGGTGTTTACAGGCAAGTTATTACTGTGTCAGGACTGCAGATACATGTATAGCAATTACCCAGGATTTTTTATTTTATTGCTTTAAATTTTTTTCCCCTATAATATTGTGTGGGTGTTTGTGAAATTAACAGGCTTGTGCTGTTATTCATAGCCACTAGTAGCTCTGCCAGATTGCCTCAGAGAGCAATTTGGAGCTGCAAAAAGACTCTTCTAGGCTGAAGATCCTCAGGAAGTATCTGTAGTCTCTTATTACAAGGTCCAGTTTGGTTTTGTTGTTGTTTTAAAGTAATCCAGGAAGCTGACCAAAGCACTCCCTTCCTTTAAAAGCCACAGTGCCTTAAGATGCAACTCCTTTTGAGGATGAAGAAGTTTGCTTATACTTATCAGATCTGGAATACTTTTAAATTACGCATAAGGGAAGCCATTGGAATTTCTTAGGGTCAGATCACAATTGCCTGGAGGAGTAAATGCATATTGTGAATTCCTGTAGTGGAGATATTGTCAATTCTATCACAACTCTTTGTATCTGACCTTTCCTCTCCCTCTCTGCCACCACCTGGGATCAGGCCTCACTATCTCTTGCATGGATCATTGATTGCTATTGCCTCCTAACAAATTTCTCTGTCTTTAGTTTCAACCCTTGGAACCATCTTTCCAGCCTTTGCAAGAGTGGGCTTTTGCAAACTCCTCTGTGTCCATGGGAACAAGTGATGAATAAAAGGGGCTTCCAGGGCGCTTATCTTGTTCTGTATCTTGATTTAAGTTTTGGTTAGATGGATGGGTTCACTTCATGAATATCCATCAAGTTGTACATTTATGATTTTTGTGCTTTTCTGTCTTTGTGCATTACTCTCTCATCTCTGGTATATTATTCTTGTTAGATTCTGATGCAGGGACACTTCCTTATATCTTGGATCCCAGGATCTAGCACACGGTGATTATTCTATAAATTCTTTTTGAATCTTGTAGAAATAAATAATTAAATAAATGAATAAATGGAATCGAAGACTCAGGTTGCAAGGGATATGGGATCTTTCCTTGGGCTTACAGGTATGGTGTTCAGACAGGAGAAAGGCTAGACTGAAATGAAGCGCTCGTGGAGCACCTGCCAGCACAAGCCCCATGGAAATCACCATGCCCTGCTTACTCCAAGGCCATCTCCTCTTCTTGACTTCCCTAGTATGGTTTCTGGGGCTGCTGTCCTCCCAGTGTTGAATGAACTCAAAAAAATCTGGAGGCTTTGGCTAGAAATAAATTATAAAGATTTATTCAAGGGTCTTAGAATTTGCAAACTAGAAACACAATTAGGCAAAACCCCAGAATAGTTCTGAAGAAGGAAGGAACGTTAAGAGTTCTTACAGTAAAAAGTGCATTCTTGAGAATAATTATTCCTGCATTCCTAGCCCTGGTCCAGGGTGGTTATCAGTCAGATGTCAGGTGGTCTCGATGATGGGTCCCAGGAGGATGGGCACCAGGAGGTTTTTATTAATGTCCAGTGGTCTGGATAACTGATGTCAAGTAGTCTGAATATGTGAGTCTTTCAGGGGGTAATCGGAGAATTATCTAGAGGTCTTATGTATATCCAGGTATTGACACAGGACTGGAAAGTTCAAAAGTTTAAGTTCCCAGGCTCATTAAAGTAAGAATAGGATCATTTCCTTGTGTCTCAGCTTACTCGATTTTAGTAATTTAGCAGCTTGACTTTAGTGTTTCCATTTTATTTCATCACTCTTCCCTTAGGTTTCTGGAGCTACTGTCCTCCCAGTCACAAAGACACCAAAACTCTTTCTCTTTTCTCTCTTTTTTGCCCTTCACATTCAGTTTGCTGCCAAACTAAATGTTTCTGAAATCAATCCTCTTTCCATTCTTATTGCTGAACCCTTTTTTAAGACTCTCATGGCTTCTTAGTCTAATAGCTTCTAACTAGTCTTTTAAAATTAGGACATTTTTGGGAAATGAGGCCAATAATGGAAACAGACCAATTTTTTTTTTTTTTCAAAAGAAAAAGGGTGAAAGGGAAGATTCATCGAGAGATTACAGGAATGACCTATGAAACCTCAAGAAAAAAAAAAAAAAAAAGCTAGAGTCAGGGACAACAAAAGTCACCAAGGCTCTTTTGGTGCTTCTTTCCATGCACTTCTTGATGATTTTAGTCTATACATCTTTCTCAGATTCCATGGTGGAAATCATGGCCACTGAGGTATAGCCAAAGTTTCACATCTAAATTCAAGACACAAGACCTGACAGGGACTAGAATTTCCCAGGCTCAATTCCAAATTCCCATGCAAGGGACTCTGACAGACCCAGCCAGATCAGGTTCCCATGCTTGGACCACTCAACTGTGTTCTGGGGACAAGGTCCCACTGTGTCAAAGATTGTTCATGATCAGGGACCGTTGCCATGTGGAAGGGGCAGGGCCATTCCCAGAAAGGAGCAGCTGGACAAACAACCCAATGATGAACTTACACCTTTGGTCTTGAATCTATTCTATGAGCCACCACAGGGTGATCCTCCCAAAGGAGAGCTATGATCAAGTCACTTTCACTTAGCATCTCCACCTCAGCTACAGTCACCTCACCTGTACTTACGCCTCAGGGTGGCCTATGGCTGTCCTAAGGTGAGACCCAGTGAGGTGGGGATATAAAGTTCTGGCCATCGCAACCTGACCAGGGACAGCTGTGCCAGGCATTACTCCCTGTAGAATTCTCCCCACCACCCCAGTTGGCTGAGGCTTTGTCAAGCCTGCATTGCTATTCTACTTGTTCCTCTGTCTAGTCCTGCTTCCTCTCCCTTTATTTCATAGATGTTGATCTGTAATATACTCCGTCTCAAGTCTGCTTCCAGAGAAGCCAAGATTTGGCAATTGCACATATCCCTTTTGTCCACCTAGATTTCCCATCTCCTATCTCTGCCTGCCCCAGTTCATCCTTCCCTTCAGGTGCAGCCTCTTCGAAGATGCCTTGCCTAGTTGCCCCCTATTAGGTGCATTGTCTCCATCTGATAATCTCTGTTTCTACCTTAGATGATGTGCCTCTTTTATTGAACTTGCCTTATTTCCCCCAATATTGCAGCCTTTCCACTGCCCCCAGTCCCATGCATGCACATTAATAGGTAAGCTCTTGGACTGCAAAGCCTATTTTTGCTTCTTCCCCTCTCTTTCCAATGCTCTGCTCAGTAAATGTTCAATCCTCAGTGAATGATTATTAATGTTCCCAAACCCTTGGGAGAATCGGGCAGTAAATGAATACAAACAACTAAAGCTCTTAAAATGTTTTTTTCTTGACTAAGATAAAACAGAAATAAAATTTAAAATTGCAAATGTTTGCACAATTGTTTACGAGCCTATAAGCTTTTAAACAACAGAGACTATATCTTATCTACTTATTCATCTCCCTTCTAAGCAAGAGTGCACAAGTGTGCAAGACAAGGGCTAAATTACCAGGTCTGCCACCCATTAGACCTGGTGTCACATCTTGACTCCATCACTGACTTCCTGCGTGACCTTGAGCAAGTCACTTCACTCACTCAACCTTCAGTTTTTAACTTGTACAATGAGAATAATACCTGCCTCATAGGGGTGTTCAGGGATTAAATGAGATAACAAACTCATATAAAGTGTAAATGTCTGGGTCAGGTAAGTATTTGATAAAAATCAACTAATTGTATTT
Organism: Lyroderma lyra; assembly: GCA_004026885.1. NCBI lineage: Eukaryota > Metazoa > Chordata > Mammalia > Chiroptera > Megadermatidae > Lyroderma > Lyroderma lyra. The sequence continues at coordinate 215,090 of PVJL010001173.1, read as the reverse complement.
ATTATTAAAAGGTGTTCTATAATGTTTATTAAATGAATGAATAAATACAAAAAAAGGAGGAGGAAGAAAATATAACTTGAAGAAATCCACTCACATTTGCTGACAGTAGAGACTAGGAGACAGGCTGAAATGCCAAGTCAGGTGAATTTCGTAACTATTTCATCTTGCTTCTAAATGAGAAGGAACTGAGTGTTTGCCCATAGTAGGTATTCAATAAACGGAATGCTTCCAGAGACCAAAATGGGAAGGGAGATTAAGGAAACAGAGCAACTGTTCTCAAACAGTTTGGTCTGGGGATCCCTTCACACTCTTAAAAATTATCAAGAATCCTAAGAACTTTTACTTATGTGGGCTAAATTTGTTGCTATATACATGTTAAAAATTAAAATTCTTTTAAAAACAACAATAATGAATATTATATGTTAACGTAAGTAACAGTTTATGAAAAATAACCGTATTTTCTACACACAAAAAAGTAGTGAGAGGAGTGGCATTGTTTTAGATTTTTGCAAATATCTTTGATGTCTGGCTAACAGAAGATAGCTGGAGCCTCATATCGGCTTCTGCATTCAATCTGTGGTGATACATTGTTTTGGTTGAGGAATATGCAGAAAATCCTGCCTTACACAGATATGTAGAGGACAAGGGAGGATTATTTTATTTTACTTTTTGGGTAGGTCCCTGGCTGAAGGGAGGATTATTTTAATAACCTTTTCAGATAACTGTGAATATTCCACTTTGCCATAACACTAAAGCTCATTAAGTAGTAGTTTCTCAAAAGTTAGTTGTAGTGTGATTTGTCTTTAGTTTTTAAATAATCAACAATTTAAAAATATGAAATTACAAATACTTATAAGGTGTCATTTAAAAATCATTAAAATAGCTTATGTGTGAACTCAATTTCTACTTATTAAATAAAAATATTCCATCTCACAGTTCTTACTCTGTTTCAATATTTTAAATTTTAAGCAGAAATAAAAACTCCACCTGGTCATATAGAATGACAGAACTGAAGTAAGTCAAGTTCTTACAGTCATGTGCTATTATTATTTACTACAAATGTTCTATTTAAATACAGGAAGATAAAGTCCCACAAGGGTCAGAGACATGAACTGGGTCCAAAGTGGGCTCAAGATGAATTCTGAACTGAACGCATGTAGCTAAGTCTGCTTGTGTACGCAGTGTGGTCAATTGTAGAACTAGTCCTCTGAATTAACTTCCATGTAGAATACAATGTTTATCAAGGGACACGTAATTATAATGCCAATTTTAAGTAGTACTTATTTATTTGTAACTAAAACTCAAATATAAACTACTGCAATTATTTAGATCTGAGACCAACAAAACATTTTTTCAGAGAGGATTATATTATTACCAACATTGTTTAGAATAGCCAGCACATTGTGATAAGAAGCAAAGGGATTCTTAGAAGTTTTTTGTTTGTTTGTTTTTAAGTTCTTGAGAGAGAATCCACCCTTCAATTGCTTGTACATATGGGGAGTTGTTCCTAACACTGGTTCTTGGTATATCACTGTTTTTTTAAAGAGACCCTGAAGTTCTGCCTGCAACCCTTTGCCCTTTACCTCATTTCTACTTTATTATTTTCTACTTATGGTCACAGATGCATTTGGGGGAGGTGATATTTGCTTTTCTGCAATTCATTAATTCTGATATGTACATGGTTTTCACTTTATAACACCTCTGAAATTGAGATCCCTATTGCAATCAGTGGTTCCTTATCATTGTTATTAGCCAGAACAGCAGTCATGGTGCAGGTGGTTTTGCTCCAGCATGTGTGAAGTTGATTATTTCCCATGGGGTAACCAGACCACTGCAAACCATCCACGTTTCCATCAACAAACCATTTAAGCATTTGAGGAAGGAATATGAGTCCTACTTGTTGTTTGAAAACCGTGTTGTTGACACTTTCTGGTAAGATCAACTAACAGAATGGGGGCTTTAGAGGAAAACCACGGAGACAGTCACAGAGCACTCATTGACAGAAAGCGACATCGTTAATGCTCTTGGCGAGAGAGGGGACACTGTTGTGTGGAAACCACAGACATCAATTACTCTCAGTTGAAAAGTGATCTAGGTGAGTTGGCTTGGAATGCAAAGATATTTTAGGACTACCTTAGCCAATCTATTTGTCTTTATTTCCCTTTTTATGTATGAGTGATATGTAACAAAAGCAAATGTCTAAATGAGTTTGAGAGCTCTTCAATAAATATAAAATAAAAAGTCTAAGTGATCTCCAAAGATAAAAAAAAGTCTAAGTGATAAGACAGTATTGTGTTATAGTTTATTTGGCAGCATTATTTAATTTTTAGTGACACCTAAAATGATGGTGTATCTTATAATTGAAGGTATCTTAGATTTGATGACTTATGGTGGTAGTATTTGGATTTAGGTATACTCCAGTTTTGAAACATGGCTCTTGAGAATGAAGGAACTCTAATATATTTGTTGTTTATATCCTGTTTTTCTTTCCAATACAAACATTTGCCTATGAATCGTGAAAGATAAAAAAAAATTCAAAAATGAGAGTCTCGCATAAACTCAGTCCCAGACATACCATTATAAACAAAATGCTGTATATTCTCTTAAAATATACTAAAATATATTAATTTAATGTTTAAGTATTTGATACTGATAAAACAATATATGTAATATACAATGTAAGTTGCAAAGCATAAATAACTGTGAACCCATCTCCCACTTTAAGAATTGTGTAGCATTCCCATAGCATTGCATTTTTTTTTTGCTTTTTGGTATGTGGGTAGCTCCCTGTCTGGGAATCGAACTCAGGCCACAGTGTTGAGACCGCTGAAGGCTAGCCACTACACCACCAAGGAACTCCTGCCTTTGAACTTTTAAAAAATAGTATTACACTGTATATATTCTTCAGCAACTTTTTTTTTACATGCAATATTATATTTATGAGATTCATCCATATTAATGCCTATATTTCAGGACTTTTCAAACTTTGACTCTGTTGACACATTGAATCAGGTAAATTGTTGTTGGGGGCTGTCCCGTGCATTGTAGTCTCATGTTAGAGCCTGAGACATAGAAGCTTCTCAATAAATGTTCTTTCTTTTGTAGTCAATATAGTGACTTACATATCAGGGTCCTCAATAATAATATTTTTGAATAAAAAATGAATAAATGAATAAACAAACAGACTAAGCTTTACTCTTCTGGGGGATCCTATTAGGGCTTGTTGCTACCCTACTCATCACTCTTGGCTTGGTTCTTTTTCTTAACCTTTGCATTTTGACTGGATCTGAACTAAATGGTGCCCTTTCACTGCAGCTCGGCTCCCTGCGAGAAGTCATAAGCAATCAGAGGATTACTTGACACATATCCAAAGAAGGTAGTGTCTGGTCAGCTCCACCTAAGTGTTAAAGGCCGGAATCTTCTGGTTTTTCAGGAGAGTCCCCAAATTCTGGGTTGTATGGATATCTTCTGATATTTAAATATTGGTAATGAGTTCAGTTTTGTTTTGTTTTGTTTTGTTTTTAACATCACACAGGACATATTGGAAATGTCTGCAGTTGGCTTTGGCCAGCAGGCAGCCAGTTTGTAGCCTTTGCTTAGAATCAGCCACCATGGCCTTGCTTTCATTTTCAAGGCCCTTGGCCTTAAGCATAAGGCCCCCACACAGGGCTGTTAGGACCACCCTTTCCACTAGAGCCTCTCCAGGCTAAAGACTAAGAGATTAAAGATAAGAAAGCCAACATTTACTGATTCACCATGCAAAATACACTCACTGTCTCCTTCTGTTCCTAACAGCAGCCTTATGAGGTAGGTGTTATCACCCCCATTTTGACAGAAACACAAACTCAGAGATACTCTATCACTTGCTAGAGTTCAACTTTGGCACTAAGTTATAGGAATAAAATTTGAACCCAGGACTATCTGACAAGACTATAAAACAGTGCCTTACTCTTCTCTGTATCTTACACTCAGGCTGGGGCACATAATCAGTACTCAGTAAGTATTGTTGATTGATAATCAATTGATTGACTGAGTAGACATACTTATGGCTACATCTTCTCAATACTTACACAAGAACTTGAAAATTCAGTTTGTTTATGCTAGACAGACAAACTCTTCTACCAAATAAGAAAAATACCACATGTACAAATAAATTGAATTATATGAATTGAGTTGTTATCTGAATTGGTATCTAAGAAATATAGAGTAAGTATTAAAAAGTATAGAGTTGTGATTACCTAGCAGCTTCTCATAAGCTTGTACTATTCTCCCTGTTCCTCAAAAAAGAACATGTTTGCGGTTAAAAAAAAAAGTCTCCCATTATTTTTTCACAAGCATATCCTGAATGGCTTCCATATACTATAACATTTCAGCTAGTGTGAGTGGCTGGTGAGGATGACAATGATACCTCAACTATGCACAGTGATTAATATCTCAATGGCAGTATTTCACAATATAAAGCTCAAATTACAGACTTAATCCAATGAAAAAACATGAGTGGTTTTTTATAGTCAAACTACTTGTTGAAAGATTCCCCACCTACAGAAATATATAGAATAGCTCCAGGGGAGTATATTATCATTTTCCTAAAATATTGGCAAGAGGCTGGTAGGAGTCACGATAAGGCTGGCAACATGGAAGAATATTTCCTCCTCTTGGTGGCACCAAGCCAGCTTCTGACAGCCCTGTGCCAGCTTCCCAGAGCTGCAAAAGGCTTGGGGAGATTTTTGTCTTAACTTTATTATCCTAACTCACAACGTATAGAAGTAATAAAAGAGGAAACACAACGGATGAAATGTGAAGTAATAGCAATGAGCCATGACCAATGTAAGATAAAGTTCAAAATGCATAACCAAGCAAGAGACTTAATCCAAATTCAACCTGTAGGTAACAAGGTGGACAAGCCCCAAAGAAAGTAGTGACATTAGAAAAATACAAGGAAAAGAACTACAACATTCCTTTGACTCTAAGTGGGGCCAGACAGGCATGTTCTTTGTCCTCCCTCTTATGAGGCTTGAAATGGAAGTAATGAATGATAAAAATTTTCCATAAAGTTCATTGCACTGAAATATTATTAATAGTGATATTATACAAATATTAAAATATCATAAGACTAACCATAATTTATTCATGCATTCATTTATGAAAATAATTCAACACCCACTCTGCCATATTTCTGCCCTCAAATTGCTCACAGTCCAGGGAGGGGCTCAGTCATGTAGATACATAGTTACAAGACAAAATGATAAGTTACAGAACAAAAGGGTGGGGCACACAGAGGAGGAAGCAGCTTGACTGCTCCCTTGGGAAATGAAAAACTAGGGGAACCCCTGAGAATCTGCAACTGGGGCATGGAATGCCCCATCATTGATAGCTGAGCCACTAAAACCAGAAGTTTGAACCAAGAAGTCTAAGATCTATGCAAAAAAGCCAAAGTCTAGAGCCAGAATGAAAGTCCTTGGGTGGACAATACCAAGGGCTTGGAGGCAACTCTCAGTGCTGGAGCTCACAGCCCTGGATCTGGGGAACCAGGGAGGCCAGATTGACGGTCATTACCTGAGCAGCCCCTGCTGCTCTCGCACCTCTGTCTCTCCCATCCCTCCTCCCCAGGATCCGGTAACCAATAGGTTACGATAGTGTCTCAGGGGCCCCCAGAACAAAGCTGCATGCTAGGCCTGCTTCTGTTTGATTACTTTTACATATTTGTCAGGGGTGTGATGTGTGGGTGGATAAACCAAGTTTGAGGGTTAAGGATGTCATGAATAGAGTATCTTGCTCTTTGGGGGTCAGGGGAAGGGGAAGTTTTCTCAGATGCATTGATAAATAGGCAGGTGCGGGCTGGGGGAAATAGTGAGGGAGATGAGTGTGCAAAGGAAGGAAGTGTGTGAGGGGCTGGGCTACAGGCTAGAGGGGACACGACGGCTACCAGCGAGGAGCTGGGGCCAGTGGGCTTGAGCCATGCAGGGGAGCCTTGCATGTGTTTTAGGGCTTGGACTTTATCCTACAGACAAAGAGGAGATCTTTTCAACTAAGAAGGGATGATTCTTCAAAAACTACAAAGAGGGCTACCATATGACCCAGTAATCCCTCTTCTGAGTAACTAACTGAAAAATTTGAAAACATTTATTCATAAAGATCTATGTACCCCTAAGTTCATTGCAGCATTATTCACAGTAGCCAGGATATGGAAACAGTCTAAATGTTCCTTCATGGATGGTTGGTTCCTCCTAATGGTTGCTTCTCAGATTGGGTGCATTTAATAACCTTATATCTCAAATCATTCTGATTGGGCCTTGGAGTCAATGTATCTCATAAAGGTGAAAAGTGTATGGGGAGGGAGCCTGCATAATAGTATTTTGCACTTGTAGGACTCTCTGTTTTCCCAAGCATTTTACACTTTCCACTGCATGGAGTCAACCAGCCCTCCCGTGAGGGAGCTGGAGCCTTTATTATCACCTGCTCCCTCTGAGGATTAGGGCAGTGATCAGGCAAGCTGCTTGGACTAGGTTGCTCTAAGCTGCAGCAGCTTGCCCTTTTGGGGTTACAGTCCTCCACTGGGTATCAGAAAGAAGGGGGTTTGTGTGGCAGGGACCCTCCAACACCATGTACTCTTCCCTGACAGCTCACCAGGGTCTCCTGGAACTTTGCTCATGGTCCCCTTGAGAGTAAGCTGCTTTCAGGAAGGGCAGGTCCCTCGTACCCTTCTGCCCCCTCCCTGTATTCTTCATGGCATCATTGTGGCCAAACCAGGGAGTGGGTGAGGTAACTAAGGGGAACCTCAGTGTGGCGATGGAAAACATTTTAAGCATGCATGCTAAATATTTTTCCACCCATAGATTGAGAGAGACCACCAAGCAGTTCAGCCCTTCATCCCAGGTATGTCTGTGAGTACCACAAGCCCCTAGGGCTGCCACATTGCACAGCTCAGCCCTTTTTGGGGCCTTCCAGTCCCTAACCCTGTGTCCTGGCCTCAGGTTTCTCCAAGAAAACTTCCTCCTTTTAAATTCTGCTTTGCAGATCTGACTTACAAATCTTTCCACCCTGCCTTGTAAATCTGCTCCCACCTTCTGGGAAACCTCACCTTCAAACCCCAGGGCTTTATCTCACTCCAAAGCATTCCCTGGCCCAGCAATACAATTCCCTACGTCTGAGTTATTTAGTCTGGAACCATGTCAGCAGGACAGACCACAGAAGCAGTGGCACTCCATTCCTCAGAACAGCCAGAGAGGTTGGGGAACACCTCACAAATTTCCTTCAGAACCTCCCCCTTTCCCCTCTCCCACCACCTTGTGAGTATCAGGTATGCTGCTTTTTCTGATTAAGCAGTAGGTAACTGCCACATCAGATAACACATCTCTCTAATGAGCAGAGTTTTCAGTCTAAAGCCCTAAAGCTAAATGAAGCCTACAAATATCTTCTATTTGTCTAGGGTATGTTTTTTAAAATGTCTTTACATAGGGCATGCCCTCTCAATTAGCCACAGTCCCCATTTTCCCTGCTACCCTACACTCAGGCTGGTCTGCTCATTTCCATCATGTGTGTTACCCTTACAGGCGTCTATATTTACAATCATCCTTCCGAACCCACAAGGAAGAAGAGAAGCATTTTCTTAATTGTCTCCTAATTTGCAAATCTGCCCCTCAGTGGAGTTGGTACTGCACATTATCACTGGCATTGTGTTTCATCTTTTCCTTTAACCCCCTCTCTCCTTTCAAATAGACTTCCTTGGCTCTGTTGGAGTTTAAAAATTCCAGTACTGGGGAGTTCCCTGGTGGTGTAGTGGCTTAAGGCTTCAGCGCTGGCGCTGTCAGCGCTGTGGCCTGGGTTCAATTCCCATCCAGGGAGCTACCCACATACCAAAAATAAATAAATAAAAATAAAAATTCCAGCTGCTGTCTCTAAAAAGTTGTTCTTCTCATTATACAAACACACGGTCAGAGCTTCGAAACCGCCTGTGGGGTTGGGGCAAGATGGTGGGGCCAGGCAGACCACACCACATCCCTATCACTAAGCTGACCAGGTGAGAGGTTCTGACCTTCGGACTGTGGTGTTCTTTTCAGTGTGAGCAAAAGGGAGTTGCCCTGGATCAACTCACTAAGACTTAGGAGAGTGAGCGGGAGAGATCTGGATTCTGGGTTCCACGCTGCCATTGACTCACTGGGCTTTCTGGGGCTGGGATAAGCAAGGCTGTTTAGCACTGTAGACAGGTTTCTTCATCTGTTAAATGAGGTGCTTGGGCAGGTAATTAATTGGTTGCCAACCTCAAGTCATGGCTGAGTGGACTGATGGTTTGGGTGAGGAGGGTTGGAAGAGTGCAGAAAAGGAAGGGAGCTGCGTGGGTCCACGGCCCTGGAGGGGGTCCCTAAGTGAGTAAAATTGATGCCAGCACAGATGGCCACATTTAGGCAAGCAGGAAGCGGTTCCAAGCAGGCGTCATCAGCAAAGGCACGGAGGTGAGAATGTCCTGAACAGGGAGAGGGCCCATAAACTAGCCACAATCGCATACATGGCTGCGCTAGAGGCACAGGCACTCTCTCAGCACTTCCCGGGTCGGATCCTGCGTCGTGCTAAGGGCCGAGATCCTGCTGTGAACAAGAGACACGTACAGAGTCACCGGTGCTGGAAGCTGCCTCTTCACCCACACCGCTTAAGTGGACTGGAAGCAGTTTGCCCTGTGGCTCTTCCAGGAGAGTCAGGTGATGCATTTTAATGGCTGATTGAGTACGGCCAAGTCACTTAACGTCTCTCAGCATTTGTGGAGAAGATTAGTGAGGTACTCCTGAAAAAGGCACTTTGTAGACAGGAAAATCTTCCACAGATGTTGTCTATCAATCTTCACTGTAGTAATAATAACAATAGGATGAGGTGCTGATGGTAGACTTACAGGCCAGAGCCCTCAAGTGGCAGAAAGCACTCAAGGCCCCCAACTCATTATAGTAAAGCCAGCATTGACCCTTGCTCCCTGACCTGCCACCTTCAATAATTTTGACCCAGTTTAGCTCCTCTTTTAGAAGCTCATAGAAATATTTCCTCACTCTAATTATAGGCAAGTCTCAGGATCTCTGTTGTAAGAAGAGCTGTTAGAAAAGGGACAATTAACCAAGGCACATAATTGAAGGGTAGATAAATATATCCGGTGGCAGATGAGGCCCCTCCTATTGGATACTATTCCCAGTATCCAAGGGCAAAGACAGGAATGTGCTTCACTTAGACCAGAAGATGCTGAGTACTTTATTATTAAAGGCTCCTGTCAAGAAGTGAGGTGCATGTGGACGTGGGCGATGGAGACTTCAGGGTGCCTCCTGCATGCACTGAGTCAACATGCTCCCTTCCCTACCCTGAGGCTTTTCATGCGGCCAGCAGTGGCTCCATTTAAAACATCTGCTAATCGTGCGATTGGAAGGAACATTTGGAGCAGAGACAGTGTGACTCCTGTCACTGAGCAGGACAATGAAAGGTTCAAAAATGGTAGTATCCGTTCATGGAAAACCAGTAAACATATAATTTCCAGGTAATAACTATCATCTAATTAGCTCTCTGCTTTTATAAGCCATCACAGAAATTGGGTCAAGGAGCAACTGTAACATAGCTTAATAATCATCATATAATCCACGGCAAAATGAAGAGTTTTTTCCAACAAAAATGGGTCCTAAGAGTGCCAAGACTGGCTGAACCTAGGCTCAATTCATACTAACTAGTGAGCAGGATTGTGGGGTGATATAAAATGGGCTCTGGACTCAGAATCTGAAAAGTTGGTGTTTATTCCACCTCTACCTGATCCCATTGTGTGACTGCTCCTCCATCTCTCAGGGTCTGATGGTGTGGACCAATTCATGCATCCTCATCACACCCAAGGGAGTGGAAATTGGTTCTTGGGAAGGCAAACAAATCTTAGATATTACAATGGCTTGTGGCCCTCTAAAGTTCAGCCCTAAGAGGTAAAATCTTATTCCTTAGTGCTTAATGTATCTCATTTCCCTCATCGGATTTTCTTTGGTATCAAATGAACAACATTGACATTCAGTTCATGAAAAACACACAATGCTTGCAAGCAAGGTCAGTATTGCAAAATGATGGTGACTAGAAGGCTGTGAACAGAAGACTTCCTCTACAGCCGTCCTCTTCATTGCCTGATCCCTCTGAAAGTTCTACCACCAGCGATGGCTTGTACCTGCCTTTTGGTTGCCATTCACTGCCTCGTGGGTGTTGTTCAGGTTTATTTCTCAGTGCTTTTGCGCATGACTTGAGAATTAAATAAAATATATGTTATAATTTCATTCTACTAAGTTATTTGATCCATCAATAATCATGTCAAAAACAAACAAAACCTCACCGACACAGGCAGCAATAAAATGATTACCAGAGGGAAAGGGGAATGGGGGGACATAGAAAGGGGTAAAACGGGTCAAATACATGGTGACAGAGGAGATTTGACTTTGAGTTGTGAACACACAATGCAATATACAGGTAATATATTACAGAATTGTACACTTGAAACCTATATAATTTTATAAACCAATGTCACCCCAATAAATTTAATTTAAGAAAAATAAAAAGAAGTATTCACCAAAAAGAAAGAGAAAAAGAAAGGTTGGGGTGGAGAGAAAGGAAGGGGGAAAGGAAAGAAGAGGAGGGAAAAGAAACGAAGAGAAAAGAAAAGAAAGGTTATTCTTTGGAAGTGACAGTTCGTTATTGAAGTTATTTTTCTTCTCTACATTGTTTTGAACATTCATATTTTCAATGTTTTGAAATGAACTTCGCGTAATTGGTACTCAAATTCCTATTAAAGCTCTCAATAATGGAACTGTGACTACTTTATAGGTTTCTGATTCTTGTGGGGTTATATTTCAAACCCCTGAGTATTCTGCTGAATGTCAAAACTTTGTATTGAATTTCCCTAAATTTTAAAGATTTAAAATTATTTATAATGTAAGTGATTCTCCAAACTTGGGAACTTCCAGATGGCAAAGGGGTAAGGATTCTGCATATGGACAGAGCACAAAATGAACATACAACTCTTGGATCATTATCACCTCTGCAGAGTCTTCTGGACTCCCCAGGGAAATTGCCTCCCTCCTTCCTCCACTCCTCAGTACTGCTTATACATCTCCCTACAGCATGCACTATGTTGAGATGATTTGGTATCTGTCTGTCTCCACACTGGCAAATTCCCCAGGTGCTTTGTGGCTACCCTCAGCATCTAGAACATTGTCTTTCACAAAATGGACAGTCAAGAAAAATGTGTGTTGAATAAATGAGTGACTTTTGACAAAAAAAAAAAAAGTATGTCAAGTGCTGAAAAGAAAAAAAAATGTCAACAATATCTGAAAGAATATCTAGCCAAACAAACACAGAGTGTGTAAATGGGTATACAATATATTTGTGGTATTAAAGTTTCATGATGGCAGTGATTAGGAAAACACAAGATATAAAGACTCTTGGGAAGGTAATAATAGGTTGGGAATACCACACTAAACAATTCTGAGAGTCCTTCCAGCTCTATGAGATTCTGTAGGTCCATGATTGACAATCGTCCTGTGAGTTGGTATCCACCCAGCACAGCAATATCACTTACTGCCTTGTGAATTTGGAAAGATTCCTTAACACGCTGAACCTTGAAATTCTCATCTGGAATGAAGAAATGCACACATACATGAGTAAATAGCAACATCTTCCTTGCAGGGAAAGAGAAGTAGACCAATTTGAATGTGTGTTCTCCTAGAAGCAGAGTCTGAGACAAGGATGTGAGTGCAGGTAGGTTTTTGGGAGATGATCCCAGGAAATAGAAACAAGGGAATGAAGAGAGCAATGGAGAATCGAAAAAAGCCAGTAACGGTATGTGTTGATTACTGCTGTGGACAGGTGAGCCTCAATCCTGCTGGCAAACCTCTGAGGAATCATACAGAATGCATCTCTGAATTGTTCCTTTACGGGATGGGAGCCAGGGGCATTTAAGTTCTGATTGTCACCTTCCGTAGCAGGGGGGTTACCTCTGGGGATCTTGACTCCTCTGCACTTCAAGGCTACACTGCATTTAGGCTAAGTGAGCTTCTGTAGCTTTGGGGAAAGATTTAAGGCAGAAAAGGGGTAAGATGCCTGGGGCGAAACATTGCGGGTATGCATGGAAATATCCATCATGGCTGCAGTGGTGGCACAGAGCACCCAGAGCCTCTGCCACAACCACAATGGGGTATGTATTGAGGAGTAATCTGGCCATAGCACCATCCATCCATGCTGCATCATGTATCCATCCATTTATGCATCCATGCATCCATCCCTCCATCATGCTCCTTCTTACTATGAAAAGGATTTGAGGTGAACCACCAACATGAGCTAGACCCTGGTCAAGTCATTTCCTTTTTCTGGCATTGCCTTCTTCTCTGAAAAAACAAATGGGCGATATTGGAATAGCTGGTCTGCAGCCCCCTTCCAGCTGTGGTTTCTAAAGTCTAATAAGAAGCAGGATTGAAAGGACAGGTGGAGTATGGATTGTCAGCAGCCCACCCTAGCTGGATAATTGAAGCACTGTGTTCTGGTGAGGTTGGCTGACTGCCCAGAGGCAAGGCCTTGGTGCAGGGCCCTCCCTCCAGAGTCTTGCCCTCTGCACCAGAGCTTCAGATACTTGGTTATTGAATCTGAGTGTGACGGAGTCCTGGAAATGGAAGTAAAAGTGATTGGGGAGCTATACCATGGACACTGATTCAGAATCTTCAAGTTCATCAGACACACTAGAGGCCAATTTATTAGTATACGTGAACTATAACTGCCAAGAGAATCAGAACCCTTCCTGTAGAGAGCACATTCTCTCTCTCCAGGGAGGCTGTATGGAAGTCAAATGCAAAACACATGGCTGCTTGGGGTGTCTGGATTCAGAACCATGGGAGGGAGCCTAAGGTCTTCATGGCAGATGTCACTAAACTATGAGAGCCTGATGCATCCATTCCTCTTTGGAGGCAGGCTTGCAGGAGGACTGACAGTGAGCCTATCTTCTCCCCTGACAGTGTTGAGACGCATGGCCAAATTCCGTTCTCTGAGTCCCCCAGCTGTCCGTACTCCCACTGAGAGTCCTTACCACTGCCAGACTGGGTGCAATGCAATACATTTGCAAGCAAGTTTCTTAACTGAAATCCCATTCCAGTTCTGCTTCCTGGGAATGACGTCCACAGCACTGTGGCTGCAGTATTGAGTGCATTCAACCCTTTCGGTCACCTATGAAGTGTCGCCTTAGAGTGACTGATGGTGTCCACCATGTGTAGATTTTTCTAGTTTGGCTCTCAGAGCCTAAGTTGGCTAGCCATCCCCTGCTCCCTGGCAACACACACTCACACCTCTGACCCAGAACTATCCTCTGCCCTACTCCTTCCCCAAAGTCCACCCCGTGGGAACTGGCTTCCCTTGCCAGTTTGCTTCTGGTTGGCAGGAAATTGGGAACAGGAAGAATTAGGAGTCATGTTTTCTCTTCCCCTCTATCTCCTTGCTGTGATAGCTTGTCGTTGGCAGTGCTGCCTCCCTCCATGGCTATAGCTCCTGACAGGCAGTCCCTTCTTCCAAGTCCAGCTCATATGGGGCTCCATAACACAGTTTACTCTTCCTGTGCTTTCAGGCCCATGGGTGATAACAGCTTCCTTCTCTCCCTTGGATCCTAGTCTCTGAGTGCCCAACATCCCCTATTGGTCACTGAACTGCACTCATATCTTTAAAAGCATCTCCTTCTGTCATGTGTCTTCATTTGAACTATTTGGGGTGAATTCTACTTCTTGCTATGACCCTGACCATTACAGAGCATACCCCTTTTTGTCTTGGTAGGCACCTATGGTAGTTTCCCTAGTTTTTCATAGCTTCGTAGGAAGGGCATTATGTTTTCATGTGACAACATGTGCTAGTGTAAGAGCAAAAGCAATTGACGTTGACAGGTTTAGAAACCCTGAACAAATACAATCAGTTTCAAGAAATGTCTCAGCTACACAGGAGCACATAAAAGAGGATAAAATTATGACCATCAGTGATCTTCTCAATGACAAACCAAGGAGGGTGTGCCCACTCTGAAAGTAATCCCATCCCACTTCACTTTAAGAGAAAATAGAAGTATCAGGTTTGGAAATTAAATAGCTTATCAAATTTTAACTCTCAATCATAGATATTAAAGTTATTAATTATTAACATTCTAATCATGCATTAAGGTACTTTGAACATTTAAAAGTACACTGAGCTTTTAACAAATTAAATTTTACAAAAAGAACATTGCTTGAAACTAATGGCAGTTAATTTCCCTGGGCCTTTCTTTTCTCTTTTGTTTGGCAGAACAATTTTTATTATCCTTCTTGCTAGTTTAAAAAGTCTAAGTCACTGTATGCCCACTGCCACTCAGCACAAGGGCAAGTTAATATATTACACATCTAATCGCTGAACATTTATTGAACAGCTACTATGTGTCTGGCACAATGTTAGGCTCTGGTCATATAAAGATCACTCTTATGGAACTCAGAATCTGAAGAGGATGATAAATTTGTAAATATAAGATTATAGTATGTTCAGATAAGTGCTCAAATGAAATTATGATCATGAATAACTTGTAATCATAAATATGGGAGAACAGGGGAGGTGACAGTTGGTATAGGTTTGAAGAATAAGACTTTTCCAAGAAGGGCAGTGGTGGAAGAGCTTTTGGTAACGGGGAATTATAGGTGAAAAGGCCGTGTAGCTACAGAATAGCAAGCAGTGGGGGACTTGGGCATCAGGGCCTTGGAGGTGCAGAGCGGCATGTAGGGGACACGATGGTGGGGAAATCAGGTGCTGCATGTGTCCTTCATGGCCTTCTGCAGCTGGACCCCGAAAACAAGGGTCTGAATCCTAGTTTTGCCTTTTCCTCCTGTGCCCTTAGGCAAATCCAGCTTTGTGAGCCACAATTTCCTTACCTCAAAATGAGATACAGTAACACATGTTTCTTACTGTTGTGGCAAGGACTAAGTAAGATCATGAATGGGAAAGTACCATCTAATTTTCTGCCATATCACTTACTGGCTGGGATATTGGGCAAGTTACTTAATCATTCTGAGCCTCGGTTTCCTCATGAGGCAGTAATAATGATACTGACATAAAATTACTTTTAGAATTTCGTGGCAGGCTTTTCCCCTCTGTATAAGCAGCATGCATCCTTCTTTCTGCTATGAAGCTTTATGGAAGGAGTTGTGTTTTCCTTCCCCTCCCTGGCTGCCAGGAAGCTCAGACGCAAGTCCGATGTCCTGTCCCAGCAAAAACGTGACCTCTCTTGTGAGTGTGTCCACCATCTCCTCTTCCTGGACTGCACTCACCATGGCATCGTTCCTTAAGCTTGTGCTCTTTTAAAAGTTGTGATTCTTGATTATTTTTTCACTTAATCTACTTCTTTCCCATGAAAACTTCTACTCTTAGGAGATAGAAATTTTAAAGTCTACGGAATATTCATATGAATTGAAGCAACTTTATTTAACTAATCTCTTGTTGCTAGAAATTTAATGATTTTCTATCCTCATATTTGGACAGGAGATGGATAGACAGACAGAAAAAATGGAAAAATAAAAATAAAGAAGTACGCTCATACAAAGATCTCAGGTATGGCAAAGCAGCATTAAATATCACCTGGACCTTTCAATTTATTATTGATTATCATTTACTTTTTAATTATACAAATAATACATGGATACGTTCTCCTTGTAAAAATTGAACATTGCTGATAAGGCTAAAGTCCTTTTGGAGTCCCTGACCCCAGTACTCTCCTCACCTTGAAATCATTATTATCAGTTTGATATGTAAACTTCTTTGCCCTTTCCTAGGCATTTACACACAGACACACACACACACACACACGTCTATTTTCTATGGGACTGTATACAGAGGGTGCCAAAAAAGTGTATACACATTTTAAGAAAGGAAAAAACTATATTAAAATTCTATTACTCAATACATACTGATAACAAAAGATTAGCACAAGTCACATTTAACTTCTACAATTACAAGAGGTACTCAAGGCGAGTTCCCTGGTGGCATAGTGACTAAGGCTTTGGCACTGTCAACACTGTGGCCTGGGTTCGATTTCCACCCAGGGAGCTACCCACATAAAAAAAAACAACAAAACAAGAGGTGCTCAAAGTGGTTGCCATCAGTGTCCATCCAGACACTTCTGATTATGGCTAACTGCTGCTTGAGCAATGTTGACCAAAGTGTCCACTTGTATCACTGCACATGCCTTTTCAATTTTTTACCAAAGTACCAGGAGAGTAGCCGGTTTTCTACGGTACACCACATCCTTTAAGGTCCCCCATAGGTAGAAGTCAAGGGGTGTTAAGTCAGGAGAACGTGGGGGAAACTCAAACAATGTTCTCAAATTTCAAATACTACTTCAAAATGGACTTGCACTCCTCAAACGACAACCGAACTTCCGCCATTTTCTTTGACTGTCCTGCCTGTCGCATGGTGGTGCTAGCATTCATTTGATTAATGCCCTCTTTTGGGTAAATGTCATACCACACATTGTTACTGTAATTCAATTCAACTTTGAAAAGTAAGACATAGATAACATCTCTTAAAATGTCTGTACATTTTTTTTTTTTGGCGTACCCAGTATATATAAAAAAATAGACTCATCTTTATATTTTGACAGTTAATATTCTGGGGTGTGCCTAAGTCTGCCCTTCATAATCATGATTACTTTTTAAGACAGGCCACATGTATATAAGTGTATGTAAGTGAAGTAATTTATGAAACCTAAGAGAACAAAAAGGTATCCATGGGAGATATCTTTATTGAAACTCCACAGCATTCAGGAAAATAGAAAGCTGATCTTTACCCAATAGCTTCCAGTTATTTTGTCTTTCTTAGTTTAGTCTCTGAGGACTTGCGGGCTTTCAGGAGCTGCCAGGGCAGCCAGTGTACTTTGTGCCAGAGGGTGAATGTGTAAGAAGGAAAGAACCTTGGTGATCACTCCTAGCTCCCATTCTACAGGTGGATATAATATCAAGGCCCAGGGAAGAAGAAATGAACTTTCAAGGTCACACAAGTAGAAACCCAGACTCCTCATTCTCCATCCAGTGCCCTTCCCGCACTCACGTGCCTAGTTCCTGCTTTCCCTTTGGGAACTTGCCCACAGGCCAATCTGTATGCAGTCACTCAGAGGTGATAACCCAACACTTAGACCAGTCTTGTACATATACTGCACATGTTGCAGAGAATGTGGGAAAACTGTGACGTTGAAGGGTATTGTATGTATGTGTTGATTCACTCACTTACCCTGATGTTCAGAGTACCTTTTCTATGCCGGAAATTGTGATAGGTGACACAGGGATACAGGAATGCATCAGACCAGTCCTGCCCTCTAGGAACTCATAGCTTATTTGAGGACATATGACAAGGGCTGTAACAGCTGCATTGCCAAGTCTAAAGTGCTAAGCTTCTTAGGAGAGGTGGAGAGGGCAGAGAGAGTGCTGCCCTCTAAGGAAGGGGAGTTAGAGAAGGCTTCTTAGAAGAGGTAGCATCTGAGTGGATCTTGAAGGATAATTAGATGACATGAGGAGCATTAAGTGAAGGGAACTCCAAGGTGCCAAGGAAGATAAGCAAGGAGGGTTCCAGAGAAGGCAGAGCTCAGGTTAATGGACAATGCAAAGATGCTGATAAGGGGATCTGAGGCTAGGCTTAGCCCCTTGCCCGCAATCCTGGGGCAAAAATCTTGTTGCTTTCGCTAGAGTGTATGCCCCCAGAGGAAAGACAGCTGGTCTCACATCTCTGAATCTCCCTGATGCCTGGCAAAGTCATTCTTATATTATATTATCATGGATCAGATCATATTATATTAATTATATTATATTGAAATCACATTTAACATGTTATATTATAAAACACACATTATATGGGTATACATACAAAGTATATTAGCTCTGCGAATGTGTATTTATTAATAGAAGGGAGGAGGGGGAAGATGTGAAGAGGAAAAGAGGGGAGTGAGCACACAAACAGGCCAGGAAGTTACCTCCTCCTGTCACCCACTCTCTTCTGTTCCCTGGAGTCTAAACATATTGTCCGTTCAGTCCTGTTCAGTCCTGTAGTTGTGTCACAAGTGATTTGACTGCATGCTCTAGTATGGCAATGACTGTTTATCACAGCTCTGCTATTCTCTCCTCCAAGAGGAATGAATAACTGTCACGAAGTCCTCAGGAACCAGGAACCAACCTTTATCAAATTCACTATTCTTAGGGAAAAAAAACCATCCTCTCTAATGATCTAAGGAAATGGCAATTAAAACAATATGAAATATATTAATACTAATTCCCTTCAATTTAGCAAAATTTTAAGTGGATGAGAATATGCATGAACATGATTGGGTTATTTTAATTTATATGAATCAAGTATAGATTAAAGTTCTTGAAAATGTTCATACCCCTGGACATAATTAACATTCCTACAGATTTATCCAAAGGAAGAAATCTGAACTGTGGATGAATGTTAAATATATGGATGTTCATTTCAGTATTATTTATCATAGGGAAAAATTTAGAAATAATAGAAATATCCAACATGAAGTTTGTGAGTAAATAAATTACAATGCATCCAGCCATTGGAGTATTATTTGCAAGGACTATAATGAATATTCATGGAAGAGTTTTTAATGGCATAAAAATATATGCCCGTGTTTGTTGTTTATCCCTAAATACTTTAACATGATTTTTCTAAGAACAAAGGCTTTTTTATATAACAATGATCAAATCAGGAAATTAACAATAATATGCTATTATTTAACCCATATTTCATTATTGTCCCATTAATATCCTTTATATGAAACAGGAAAAAAATGTTTCTTCTGGTCCAGGATAGTCCAGGATCACAGGTTGCATTTAGTTGCCGTGTTTCTTGAGTCACTTTTAATCCGGAATTGTATCTTGCTCTTTTGTTGTGTTTTATGATTGTGATACTTTTGAACAAGTCAGTTATTTTGTAGAATGTCCCTCATTTTGGATTTGTCTGATGTTTCCTCATGATTAGGTTTTAGTTATGCATTTGTATTAGAAATATGACAGAACTATGCTGTGTCCTTATTAAATCAGGAGGCACATGACATCTCCTTGTGACATGATTGGTGATCACTTGATTAAGGTAGTGACTTGTCAGGTTTCTCCACTGTAAACTTACTACGTTTCCCTTTGCAATTAATAAGCATCTTGTGGGGAGAATGCTAGCGTCACCATGTGACAGGCAGGAGAGTCAAAGAAAACGGTGGAAGCACCATTGTCCTTTGAGGAGTGCAAGTGGTCAGGTAGTATTCACCATAATCAGAAGTGTCTGGACACTGATGGTAACCCCATTGAGCACCTCTTGTAATTGTAGAAGTCAAACGTAAGTTGTATTCACGTTTTGTTATCAGTATATATTGAGTATTACAATTTTAGTACATTTTTTTCCTTAAAATGTGTATACTTTTTCTTGGCACCCTCTGTATGTATGTATGTGTGTATGTGTGTGTGTGTGTGTGTACACACACACACACACACACATACACACATACACACACAGAGCAGACTGAGCCCACTTGCAACATTTGAAAAGATAGAGGGACAAGATAAAAGTTCAAATAAGTAGGGACTTTCTGTATGGTCCAAAAGTGCGAGGAATCTCTGTGAGACTGAAAGTATACAGGATTGGATTAGAGAGGAAAGCAGCAACAGCATTAGCTGAAGTAAAATTCCCAAGATGTGGAAGAAATACCAAGATGTTCCATGTCTAGAAGTGATGGAAGAAAAGTGGAAACAAAAAGGATCCAGGGAAACTGATAGAGGAATTAATTGGGGAACTGTAGTAGGCGCAGCCAGGTCTATTGGCCTTGCATTTCTCCATGTACTCTGTGTGTAAGAGCTTTGGGGGGTAAATACTTGGGTTAATGAGAAAGGGCCATGTACTGAGTGGCTGTCAGTGTCTGGAAGGAATGAAAAACAGCCAAGCCTTCAAGACCAGCTGCTGAGGTTTCCACCCAGCAGCAGGTCCTGCCCATCAAACTAGTATGGAGTATAAGTTCCAGCAGCTGTTTTTCCTCTCCCTGTATGCAAACTGCTCAACCAAAAGCAGCTATCAGCCTAACAAGACACTAAACTGCGAAAATGCACATACACTCAAGAATCACCAAATACTTGAGGCATGCAATATTATAAAAAAGAGATCATAGATCCAATTAACAGAGAAATAAACGTACATCTGAGAAAAGAGAGTTAATAGGGTAACCAGAACTAGACTTAAAAATGAATGTAATTATAAAAAAATGAATGTAATTATAAACCCATAGAGAGATAAAGAAGAGTATTTTATTTATGAGACAGGAATGGCTGCTTATAAAAAAGAAACAATTAGGAAGTTCCCTGGTGGTGTAGTGGCTAAGGCTTCGGCACTGTCAACGCTCCGGCCTGGGTTGGATTCCCAGCCAGGGAACTACCCACATTAAAAAAAAAAAAAAAAAAAAAAAAGAAACAATTAGGTATTTTGTAATAAAATATATAATTAATGAAATTAAAAAATAGGTGTGTTGATAGCAAAATGAACACAGTTAAAGAATGAACCAAGGAACAGGATAATAAGGTTTTGGAATTCTTTTGGCATTCAGCACAAATAGAGATGGATGGCAGAAAGAAAACTTAAATATATGGGGAATATATTCAGAAGTATCAATATATATCCACTAAGAAAGAGTTCCAGAAATATAGGACAGAGTAATATAGAGAGGACACAATATTTAAAGAAATAAAAGATTTCCTAAAATTAAAAAAAAGTAAATCTTCAGATTAAAAGGGTCCACAAGATACCAATAAGGTAATTTTTTTAAACTCACATGTGGATTAATTATAGTGAAATTTCAGAACATCAAGGATAAAGAAGAAAATCTAAATTAAATGCTCATAGGAAAAAAGAAATCAGATTTACCTACTACAAAAGAATGACATAAAAACATTTTGGTAACACCAGTTCCATATCTTCAAAATGTTAACATAAATAGATATTTAAATTTATTATTTAATAGCCAAATTATTATTTAAATGTGAAGATGAAATAGAAGCATGTCAAACATAAAAGTACTCAGAAAGTTGACTCACCTCTTCCTCTCTATTGTTGTTCCAGTTAAGAAAAATAAAAAGGGAGTTCCCTGATGGTGTAGTGGTTTAAGACTTCGGCGCTGGTGCTGTCAGCGCTGGGGCCTGGGTTCGATTCCCAGCCAGGGAGCTACCCACATACCAAAAAGCAAAAAAAAAAAAAAAAAAAAAAAAAAAATCAAAGAAGAGATAGTGTCATACAAAAAACAAAGGTGAATGAGGAATTTAAGAAATCTTAATAAGAACTTCCTGAAAAAGTTATAAAATAACAACCTGGAACTAAAATCTCTGATGTCTGTAAAATAAAAGTTTGTAAGGAATATCCCTCAAAATGTGGAGAAAAATAAAAATGCTTCTTGTCGACATTTTCGCCTTGTTATGTGAGAACATAGGTACCAATGAACTCTTTTAAAAATATATTTGTAAATATGTATTAAAATAAATTTTAATAAGCATTAATTAAAAATAAATTTTATTAGTTATTAAGGGAATGCAAATCAAAACCACAGTGAGCTATCACTTCACATTCACTAGAATGGCTAGATAAAAGAAGATACATAATAATAAGTATGGATAAGGATGTAGAGAAACTGGAACCCTCATGAGACTGTAAAATAGTACAACCAATTTGGAAAACAGTTTGGCAATTCCTCAAAATGGTAAATATAGAGTTACTATATGATCAAAAAACACTGCTCCTAGAATATACCCAACAGAATTGAAAACATAATGTCCACACAAAAACCTGCACACAAATGTTCTTAGCAGTATTATTCATACTGGCTAAGAAGTGGAAACAATTCAGATGTTCATCAACTGATGAATAGATAAACAAAATGTGGTATACTATACAATGGAACATTAATCAACCATAAAAGAAATGAAATACTAATACATGCTATAACATGAATAAGTGAAAGAAGTCAGACACGAAAGGCCCAATATTATATTGTTTCATGTACATGAAATGACCAGAAGAGGCAAAACCATAGAGAGAGAAAGTAGATCAGCAGTTGTTAGGGGATAGAGAGAGGGGAAAATGGGGAGTGACTGCTAATGGTTATGAGGTTTCTTTCAGAGATGATGAAAATGTTCTGAAATTAGTGGTGATAGTTGGATGACTCTATGAATATATCATAAACAGTCAATTGTACAGTTGGAAAGGGTGAAGTTTATGGTATTTTAATTATATTTTGATAAAGTTGTTATAAAAGATCAGGCTTAAAAAGGAAAGGAAATTCTGACATATATTACAACATAGATGAACCTTGAAGACATCATATGTAAGTGAAATAAAAATAGTCACAAAAGGACAAATATTGTATGATTCCACTTATATGAGGTACTTAGAGGACCAACATTTGCGTCACTGGCGTGCCAGAAGGAAAAGAGAGACAGCAAGGAATTGAAATCCTATTTGTAGAAATAATGATAGAAAACTTCCCTAACCCGACAAAGGAAATAAACAGAAGCCCAGGAAGCACAGAGAGCCCCAAACAAGATGAATCCAAAAGGCCCACTCCAAGACACCTCATACTTAAAATGCTAAAGCTTAGAGATAGAGAATCTTAAAGGCAGCAAGAGAAAAGTAGTTAGTTACCTACAAGGGAGCTCCCATAAGACTATCAGTTGATTTCTCAACAAAAAGTTTACAGGTCAAAAGAGATTGGCATGAAATATTCAAAGTGATGATACAGAAATAAAAGTAGATGTCAACAAAATGGCTAGAAACTTATGTACATCTAGAAATTTTAAAGTACAGGTCTCAATAATTAATGAGTTGAAAAAATATAATAAAATTAGAATTGAATGAAGTCCTACTTTGAATGCAGTCAAATTAATTTTCAAGGAAATATATAGGAAATAGATTTACATGAACTTTTTATAAAACAAGAAAGGTGAATGGTGAATGAATTTAGCTTTTGTATGATGGCTGCCATAGCAAATTACCACAAACTCAGTAGCTTAAAACAACAGAAATTTGTTGTCTTGTACTTCTGGAGGATAGAAGACTTAAATAAGGGTGATGGCATGGCTATGCTCTCTCAAAAGGCTCTAGGTGGTGTCAAGATGGTGTAGCATGTTAATGCTGTGCATGCTTCCTTTCACGAGCACATCAAATATACAGCTAAACTACAGAACAACCATCATTGAGAACTGCCTAAAGTCTAGCTAAACAGAAGTCCTACAACCTTAGTATACAAAAGAAGCCATATGGAGACTGGTAAGAGGGTTGGAGATGCAGAACAGGCTGGTCTCACACCCACGTGTAGCAGTTAAAAACCAGGAGGAATGTCTTTGCTGTGGAGGTCACCCTTGAGGAGGGAGATGTCCCAACTCCACACTAGGATCCCCAGTCCAGAGTTCCAGTGCCGGGAGGGGAAGTCCCCACAATTTCTGCCTGTGAAAACCAGCAGAGATTGTGGCTGAGTGAGATGGAGAGTGCTGGAGTCACAGGCATTTCTCTTAAAGGTCCTACACACAGACTTATTCACTGACGACTCACTTATTCTGAGCTCCAGTGCTGGGGCAGCAGCCTGAAAGGCACCAGGGATATATAGGGAGGAACTGAATTGCCTGGCTTCAGGGTAGGGGCTGGAGTGGAAGCTTTCTTTCAGATATGCTGGCAGAAGCCATTGTTCTTTGGTTGAGCCCTCCCTATTCCCAACATGCAGACACAGGTAGGAGCTACATCTGAGTCTCCATCAATCAGCCTAACACCATTTGCCTTGCCCTGGTGATTCCCTGAAACCCTGCCCCAACCAACTTGCAGACTCACCCAAGCTACTTACAGTGGATTTTCCACACAGAAATCCTGTCTTGGCTCATGCTACAGGTTTTCCTAAAATCTCTTAAAGGTTCTCAAAACCAAAACAAGTGGCATCTGGCCTCAGCATGTCCGATATCTCTTGCTGAGCAGCCTTAAGCCCAGTATTGATGGCAGCTGGCCTTAGTTTGCAGACTAACTTCTTCCAGGCACCTCCAAGCCCAGTGTGGGCAGTGACCATCTGCAGATTGCTTTGTGGCTCATTCTGGGTGGCCCTGGGCAGGGCGCAGGCTGTGGCTGAACTTGACCTGTGTCAGGGTCCCTCCTAGGAGACCCCAGGGCTGGCATGCCCAGTGGCCTATATCTGACCAAGCTGGAGCACCACCCAGCTGCCTCCATGGACAATACACCCAAAGGGCAAATTGGGCAGGCACCGGAGCTCTGCTAAAGTGAATCCTGCTCTGTAGGGTCAGCTCCTGCACAGAAGCCCCTCCATTGTAGTTACGGCCACTCTTCACAACCAGTCAGCCCTAAGGTCAATCCCTCCCAATGATGTGAAAAAAACCAAACCAAAACAAAACAAAAAACCCCCAAAAAACCAAAAAAAACAACAACCAAGCCTCAACTACAACAGGAGGGAATACACAACTACACAAAGGACACACATGGAGCACCCAGATCAGGTGACCAGGGAGACCACCACTGGGCCCCAGAGGACATCTAATACGTAAGGCCACTCTACTAAGACCAGAAGGCATAGCAGCCCTACCTAATACATAGAAACAAACAGGGTGGCAGCCAAAATGGGGAGACAAGGAAACTTGGCCCAAATAAAATAATAGAACAAAACTCTAGGAAAAGAACTAAACAAAATGGAGACAAGCAATCTATTAGATGCAGAATTCAAAGCACTATTTATAAGGATGTTCAATAATCTCAGTGAGAACTCCAACAAAGAAATA
This sequence comes from Lyroderma lyra, assembly GCA_004026885.1. Taxonomy (NCBI): domain Eukaryota; kingdom Metazoa; phylum Chordata; class Mammalia; order Chiroptera; family Megadermatidae; genus Lyroderma; species Lyroderma lyra. The sequence goes on along the minus strand of PVJL010001173.1, from coordinate 190,260 downwards.
GGAAACATAAAAATGTAGATAGAAAACACAAAAACGAACCAGTCAGAAGTGACGAATACAATAACTGAAATAAAGAATACATTAGAGGGAATCCACAGTAGCTAGATGAAGTAGAGGATCAAATCAGCGATTTAGAAGATAAGGTAGCAGAAAACTCCCAATCACAGCAGCAAAATACATAAATAAATTTTTAAAAATGAAGGTAGTTTAAGGCTCTGGGCCAACATCAAGCACACCAGCATTGGCATTGTAAGGGTACCAGAAAGAAAAGAGAGAGAGCAAGGAATTGAAAACCTATTTGAAGAAATAATGATGAAAAGCCAGGACCTACAATGGACATTACCCAGCAATGCTATCATTTAGAATTGCATAAAAGGTAAAGATCTTCCCAGACAAGAAAAAGCTGAAGGAATTCATCACCACCAAACCAGTATTATAAGAAGTGTTAAAAAAACTTAAGAAGCAGAAAAAATAATAATAAATATGAATAATAAAATGGCAATAACTACGTATCTATCAATAATTATTTTAAATGTAAATGGATTAAATACTCAATAAAAAATAAAACACAGGGGGACTGAATGGATAATAAAACAAGACCCTTACATATGCTGCTTATAAGAGACTCACTTCAGATTGAAAGACACACATAGACTGGAAGTAAAGAGATGGTAAAAGATATTTCATGAAAATGAGTGAGTGCGGGGGAGCTGAGATAGCAATACCAGACAAAATAGACTTTAAAACAAAGTTTATAACAAGAAACAAAGGACCCAGCAATCCCACTTGTGAGTACTTATCCAAAGAAACAAAAATACTACTTCAAAAGGACATAAACCTCCATGTTCATTGCAGCATTATTTACAGTAGCCAAGATATGGAGGCAACCTGAGTGTCCACGAAAGGATGAATGGATAAAGAAGAGGTGATACATATACACAATGTAATATTACTTAGCCATAAAACAGAATGAAATCTTGCCATCTGCAACAACATGAATGTGTATAGAGGGTATTGTGCTGAGTGGAGTAAGTCAGGCAGAGAAAGACAAATGCCATATAATTTCACTTACATGTGGAATCTAAAGAACAACATAAACCAACAAACAAAAGAGAAAAAAGTCAGAATACAGAGAACATTGTGAGGGTTGCCAAATGGGAGGGGATTGGAGTATTGGTAGAAAAGAGGCCAACATTAAGAAGTAAAAAAATTGGTAGTTACAAAATTGTCATGGGGATGTAAAGTATAGCCTAAGGAATATAGTCAATAATATTGTAATAAGTATGTGTGGTGTCAGATGTGTATTAGCTTTCTGTGGGTGATCCTTTGTAAGTTATATAACTATCCAATCACTATGTTCTATGCCTGCCACTAATATAATATTGTATGTCAACTGTAATTGAAAAATTAAAACATTATTTTTATAAAAAGGCTCTAGAGAGGATACTTCCTGGCCTCTTGCTCGCTTTGGGTGAGTGCCGACCATCCTTGACACTCCTGGGCTTGTGGACACATCGTGACCACATTTGTTACTATTTTCTGTTTGCCGCCTTCACTCTTTATTGCTGTTTGTGTCCCCCACCCTTTCTCTGCCTCCTCTTTTTTTTTTTTTTTTTTTTTTTTTGGTTTTAATTTAGCATTTTATTACATTTTTCTCTTTCCTTAATACAACAGTGAATTTTTTTTAGTGATTTCCCTACAGTGTGTAATATGTATTTACAACTACTCCAAATCCACTTTCAAATAACACTGTACCAATTCACAGGCATTATACCTTATAATGACAAAATAATCCTAATTCCTTCATTTTGTCCCTTGTATCATTGCTGTCATTCATTTCACTTATACATAAGCATTCACAAGTATATATATATATACACACACACACACACACATAAGATACACGCCTAATCATACATTATCAAGTACATCTTTACTATTGTTATTTTCAGCAAACTATTAGCTGTAAGATCAGGCAGATCTATTGGTAACAAATACTCCCAATTGTTGTTTATCTGAGAAAGTCTTTATTTCTCCTTCATTTTTGAAGGATAATTTTGCAGGATACAGAGTTCTAGATTACTGGGGTTTTTCCCCTCTCTTAACACATGGGATATTTCATTCTACTCTCTTCTTGCTTGCATGGTTTCTGAGGAGAAGTAGGATATGATGTTTACCTTTGTGCCTCTATGGGTAACATGTTTTTTCCCTCTAGCTTCTTTCAAAGATTTTTTCTTTTTTTTTTTCTCTAGGTTTTTGGTTTTGTTTTTTGTTTTTTGTTTTTTGTTTGCTTTTTGGTATGTGGGCAGCTCCCTGGCTGGGAATCAAATCCAGGCCGCAGCACTGACAGTGCCAGCGCCAAAGCCTTAAGCCACTACACCACCAGGGAACTCCCCAAAGATTTTTTCTTTATCTTTGATTTTCTATAATTTGGAAAGGATATGCTGAGTTGTGGTGGGTTTTTTGTTGTTGTTGTTGTTTGTTTGTTTTTCAATAATATTTATTTTGCTTGATGTTCTTGGAGATTCTGAGCTCAGTTCTGAGTTTCCTGAATCTGTGGTTTGGTACCTGACATTAGTTTAGGGTAATTCTTAGTCATTATTGTTTCAAATATTTCTTCTGTTCCTTTCTCTCTTTCTTCTTCTGGTATTCCCATTATAAATATGATAAACCTTATGTGGTTGTCTCAGTCCTTGGGTATGATTCTGTGATGTTTTTTATAGTCCTTTTTTTTTCTTTTGGGGTTTTGAGGATTCTAGTGCAAAGATTCTTCAGTTATGTTCAGTCTAATAAGCTCAGCAAAGGCATTCTTCAATTCTGTGATTAGAATTTTTTTTTTTAATCTCAAGCATTTTGTTGTTGTTGTTCTTTCTTAAGATTTCCATCTCTCTGCTAACACTGCCCATCTGTTCTTGCATGCATACGGTCCACTTTATCTATTAGTCCTTAGCATTAATCATAGTTGCTTTAAATTTCCAGTCTGATAATTTCAACATTGCTGCCATGCCTTGTTCTGATACTTGCTTTGTCTTTTCCAAGTGTGCTTTTTGGTATGCTTTGTCATTTTTTCCTAATAGCCAGACATGACATACTGGGTAAAAGGAACTGCTTTATTCATCATTAAACAAAATGGTTTCGTAAATTATAACATAACATACTCTGTGCAGGAAAAAAGTATAGAAAAAAGACTAAAAGAAATATACAACAATATTGAACAACGGTTGCTGCTGGGTGATATGTTTATGGATGATTTTATTTTCTGCTTTTATTTCTTTCGTTTTCTGTACTTTACACATTTTCTGAAATGGCCATGTGTTACTTTATAATTAGCTATGAGAAATGAAAAGAAAAATAAAGGGCCTTTTAAAAACCCACTGTCAAATTCAATCTCTAAAAAACACTGTGCTTACTCACCTCCCCCCCAAAGAAGGCCTTGACATTCACAAACACTATAAAAGAGTCTGAAGCACCATTTAATCCTATTACTCTGCTGGACCTCTTACAAACCAGGAGATGATCCTTTGGCTTTTTAAAATAAATCTCCCAAGGTCATGGGGCTTGTCTGTAACAGAGGGGAATGAAAGTCCCAAGCCAGTGCTCCTCCCCCTACACCATCTGGCACCCGGGAATTTCATTAAAGACTGTACGAGCTGGCCAAAGGGCCAAGTGTTCAAATTTGTCTTCTTTTTGGGGGAATATTGCTCCCTCTTAAGATCACTCCACTAGCAAGCCATTGCCCCCTCTCTGGCCTCAGTTTCCTCCTCTATAACATGAGGGAGTTCTGCTGTCTCCACAGGTCTGGCAACTCCAGGTTCCTAAGTCAACCCGCGCCTCCCTCCACCCCGCTGCATCAGAGGTTCTGCTTCTTTCTGCTGGCTCTGTTAGGGTCTTGAGGCCGTCTCACATCCTGGTTCTGCCGCGAATCATTGGCTGAGGTGTCCTTGAGCAAGTCAGTGGCCGGGTGGGACTTGAGTTTTCCCATCTGTACAATGAGAGTTTGGGCCCAGACCAGAGATACTCGCATTCTAGGAGGTGTAATCCTACAGTCTTGGGGCGGGTGAACGGGGCGAGTAGACCCTTAGCTGTCTGTTCTGGATACTGGAGTTCTGGGTAAGATTTCCTTTGAAACGAGGATC
>PVJL010001173.1:149631-186024 GCA_004026885.1 Lyroderma lyra | reverse complement strand
CGGATCAACTCTGCCCACTCAGCCCCTTCCCCCTCCTTCCCTGTCACCTAGGCAACCGGGCGGGGCACTGGGCCTGCGGTTCCTCCTTCCCCCTCCCTCCCCACCCACTCAAACTGCAGGCCACATTCTCACCCCTCTGTCTCTGCCCACAGCTTCTCAGAGTCCCACCTTTAGGGCTGCCTTTCGTGAACACATAAACCACATTCCAAGAGGGGGGGAGGGGGGAGCGGGCAAACCCCTAAAATAATCCTGTTTTGCATGCTGAATTTGCCTGTTTTCCTGGCAGGTATGTTGCGGGCAAAGGATCTGACTTGCCAAGGCAGCGTTCGCAGAGCTCCGGGAGGCCCGGGTTGGTGCTGAAGAGGCCGGGGTCACAGGGGCGTGGGGTGAGCAGAGGGCTGGGGTGCTCCCAGCGGTTCTCTGCTCCAAGTGGGAGGTCAGGAGCAAAGGGTCCTGGGCTTTAATTTACCGCCAGTTATTCCCCTGACCGGGCAGCCCGAGCTGGGCGCCGGGGTGGGGTGGGCTCACGGTCATGGTTAAATGGGGTCGGGGGAGGAGACTGGGAAGTTGGAAGGGATGGACAGAGGGCTTTGTGGAAGGAACTCGCTGGCATTTGTGTCTGCAGAGTACACTGGAAAACCCCCAGGGTTAAGAGAGTGAGCTGAAATACCAAAGGGAAGTTCTACACTGGGCGGAATCTCAGCCATAACCGGCTGCAGGACCTTGGGCAAGTCCCAGCTACTCAGTTTCTTCAACAATTAAATGGTGGTAGGAGAAGGTGTGTGGACTGGAGCAATTAATTAATAGCAATTAGAGCTAATAAACAAATTCAGCAAAGTTGTGGCTCCAGAACACACCCTCCCTCACCCTCCACGTTTGTAATAAACCATACAGACTCATTTCAGAACTACTGGATTTCCTGTTCTCCTTGCCCCCTCCCTTCTCAGATGTCTCCTGCTCCCCCGATTCCCCACCTCTGGCACATTTGGGCCGACACAGACTCCTCCCTCCCACGCCCCACCCCCCACCCCCATCACGAAAGACCAGCACCCCTCCCCTATACACAAACCTAGACTGCTGGAGGTCTGGAGTCATGGCCATTGCCTTGGGCAAGGGCTGCCTGTATTGTGGAAGTGGGGTTTCTGGGGACTTTCCAGCTGGAGATGTGTCCAGAAGAAAAGGTGCAAAAGAGTCGAAAGTGGTGTTAAAAATGGGGGCACCCAACCCACCTGAACTACCATGGTATTGTTTAATCCAGGATTAAGTGGGTGGGAGGTGAATTGCCTTCTAGTGCTTGGGACCTCAAGCCCCTACTCTCACTCCACACCCACCTGGGTTTCCTGGCTGGAGTATGGCAAATCTATGAAGCCAGGACATCACGTGCCATAAGGAGGGGGAACTTGACAGCTGAGATGCAGTTTTAAGGACGGTTCATGTATTTCAAAGGGGGTTCTTCAGATTGGAAGCTTTAAATCCAGTCCCTACAACAATCTGGGTGTCACCTATGTTGACCACATCTTTGATTCAAATTGTCTATCCGCCATGACCAAAGATTCTTCAGCTCTTGAAGTTCCATCTTCCTCATCTGCAAAGTGGTTCTAGCAGTATCTTTCGAAGGTGGTTGTGAGGATAATTATTATAACATTGGAGACACCCTCATACAGCACCTAAAGCAAAATAGGCGTGCCACAGATGGATCAGTTATCACAAACATCTTTGCAATGATATCACATTTTATAATTGATAGCACATTTTATAATTTGGTTGAAAATTAGTGAGAACGCATAAAATAAAATCCAACTGTTCTTGAAAAGAACTTTACAAAGACTGATTCACAAGATCGCCACTTTTCATTTCCCAGACTGACAATTTGCTGTGCAGCTGTGCATCCTTCTTAAGTTTTTCTTAAAGTTTAAATGGACTACCCATTGATCACTCTGTCTCTTCATGATTTTTTTTTTTTTTTTTTTTTTTGGTGGTTCCCTGGCTGGGAATCAAACCCAGGCCACGGCATTGAGAGCGCCGGAGCCTAGCTGCTACACCACCAGGGAACTCCCATCTTCATGCTTTTTTAGAGTACAGAAATTGAATCATGCTATCTAATTTTTCAACTTGCTTTTTTCACTTAATAGATCTTAAACAATGTATGAGTACAACATTTCCTTATTAGGTATTACGTGTCTTTTTAGTTTTTTTCCTAAACTAAGGTCAATCATCATTTTATGTTTGCATTTCTCCTCTGTGAACTGCCTGTTCAAACCTTAACCTACTTTTCTGTTGGGCTTTTCATATTTTTCCTTATTAAAGTGTAGAACACTTTTTGCATAGCAAAGACATTTATCTTTCGTTTGTTATATGTGTTGCAAATGTTTTTCTCCACACTAACATTGCCTTCTGACTTTTATGGTATCTTTTGCCATCCAGAAGTTTAAATATTTTAGGTAGTCAGATGTGTCCATTTTTCCTTTGTGGCTTCTGGATTTCTGTTTGGATTGTTTATAAACAATCCTTTCTTTTCTGGCTTTCCGGGGTCCATTGCTGTGTTCTCCATCCACGCCCCAGTGACAGCTGGCAATGAATGTCTTCATTGAGCCCTGCTCTGTGCCTCATGCCAGCACCTTGGATTCTTATCTGTCAACGCCGTGTAATAATGCCTGGTGCTGGAAAGTATTACATCGTGTCAGAAGAACACACAGAAAGGCAAGAGGGAAGGATTTGAGACTGTACGAGAAGGCAATGAAAAAGGCAAGCTAGCCCATAGACACAGAGAAAGAGCTGAGGTTGCTAAGGGGTGGGAGGTGGAGAGAAGGAAATAATTTATTTTGAATTTAATTTAATTTAATTTATTTTTTGTTTGTTTGTTTTTTTGTTTTTTTGCTTTTTGGTACGTGGGTAGCTCCCTGGCTGGGAATCGAACCCAGGCCGCAGTGCTGACAGCGCCAGCGCCGAAGCCTTAAGCCACTACACCACCAGGGAACTCCTATTTTTAATTTTAAAAATTAAAAATAACAATAATTCAACAGTTGATGTGGGTGTAATTGATCAATACTGGGAAAAGCAGACATTGGATCTTGGTTCACACTGTTCAGAAAAAATCTATTTTAAATGGATGAAAATAATTAAATATAAGAGAAAAAAAAAAGAAGTGGAGTGCGAGTTGGTAAAGCTGAAGGGTTGATAAAGCAGAGAAGAGGAGGGAGAGGAATGCCATGACCCTGAACTGAGCATCTAAAAGTCATGCTAGCTGATACTCTGAGCAGGACTTTCAAAGCCAACAGCATCTTGGAAAGGAATTTTGTTTCACTTTTTTTGAAACCCATTTCATTCTTTACAAGCCCTACAAAGTGGCTGGTCCCCATACCTGGGAGGCAATATAAAAACCTCCTGCCAGACCCGGAATGAAAGGAAAAGAAATTGGAAAATAGGACCTCAGCTCAAAAGTATGTCTCCTCTAGAGTGAATTTTAAGATATATTCCAGGATCCATAGATCAAATGCTTAAATTTTTTTTAAAAAAATCAAGAAAGTAAGGATCCTCTAGTTACAGTGACTCTCGAGTTCATTACCTTTCCACAGTTCACCTTCCTAAACAAACAAAAACAGCCCTGCAGCCACAAACATGGGGGCACCTATGCTGAACCAGTCTCTCTCCTGAAAACAGCCCTGGAGGTAAATAGGACATGGTTTAGGGGTCTTTGGGGATCACTGCAACTCTGATGCCTGGAGCATTGCCTCACAGCTCCTGGCATCCATCAACCCAGATTCTGGGGCTCCACCATCAGGCAACAGAGCTCCTCCCTGCCTCTCTCTGCCGTTACTTCTCCTGCAGCCTGGCTCTACCTTGGGGCTTCTGCTCACTGCCTTCTCTCTGTATTCTGCAGGCTCCTGCTTCCTCCCTGGCCTCCTCAGCATGGGATGCCCTCTTGAGACTCACATTTAAACTCTCTAAAAGAGAGGGTGTGATTGGTTCAGTGAGCTACTGGTGTCCTTTGGGGGCTGTCTCATTGGCTGCTGGTTGATCCATGGCCCGCTCTCTGGTTTGTTGCTTGCACCTGCTCCATGATAGCAGGGTCGAGCAGCCAGTTTTCCTGGAACGGAGCTCCACATGGGCATTATAGGCCCCAAAATGTAAAAAGCTGCTTTCCAATACGGACTCCTTCCAGCAGCATGTCCAGCTATAAGATCTGACGTCTGGCTACCCAGTTTAGAGTAGATTAGAAGCAGTTAATGACAAAGAGGGAAAATTGAAGACGAGAAAGGATTTACAGTGAATAGCCAAATGCTTTTATTTATGTATTTATTAGCTCGACTTTGTTGCAGGGGAGCTAGGGAGGAGCAGGACAAATGAGGGGTTCTGTGAGAGTTCCCATAGTTGAACAGGCACTGCCAGGTCCCGGGTCTGTCTGGAAGCCAGGAGGGGATCAGTGTCCTGTCCCCTTTGGTCTGTCCTGTGAACCCTGGCCCTTGATATTTGGGGCCAAGGTAGGACATCCTTTCCTGCTTTCCCCATGGTCTCCAGCAGAGTGTCCACACTGCGCTCAGAGTCAATGCAAACTGTCTTCTTGGGCAGGTCGATGCCAAACTTGTTGAAGACTCGACTGAATACATGAGAGCAACTTTCACAGGTCTTGTCCACAAAGAACTAGTGCTTCTTCAAAATCCTGATTCTTGAGCTATGGGGTAGTCTCTGATGTGAGTGAGTCCCCATAGTCTAGCCAAGCATTATAAATCAGCCAATATTTATTAACATTTCAATGCATTTCTAATCAACCAATATTAATTAACATTTCAACACATTTCTGATCAACTAATATTAATTGACATTTCAACACATTTCTAATCAACCAATATTAATTACATTTCAACACATTTCTAATTAACCAATATTAATTAACATTTCAACACATTTCAACATTTCTCACTTTCTAAGCAATGAAGTATGATTGCTAAAAGCCTATACACTGAGGAAAAAGGCCAAAAATTATAATACAAAAACGTATAAAAGAAGTATAAGAAAAGAAGCTACCAATTGGGGCCATTTAGGGTCAGGGCAAGCCTTGCCCCCTCCAGTAACCCCCGTCTACCCTTATTTTACAGCACTGAATAATGCATGAGGTACAGAATAAACCTGAGCCGTGGAAATGTTAAGCTGGGTTCTAAAGACGCTACTCAGTGGTTGAGAAAAACTTAAGTTTCTGATTATTGATCTGTCATTTCCCCTTTGTTCCATTGATACAAGTCAACTACAGGCCAACTACTTGTATAATCCTTGCATGGACATCAGACTTTTCATGCTTTTTTATTGTCTGTTCCGGACACTCTGGGGACTGTGCCATTAGACGGGGACTCCTGGTGTAAATTCCAACCCTAGACACAAAGCATGTCTGTTCCATACCCATCATCTTCACTAATAACTACAGCTTCTGCTGCTGCTGTTCATGAAAATAGCACCGACTGGGTGCCAACACTGGCTCAGGCACTTTGCACAGATGAATCTTTTTGACAACCTTACAATAGCAGTATGCTCAAGCACAGTGTCTATGAAGGTGTGCTGGCCCCACAGGGTGGGACAGATGTTAGAGCCTTGAGAGAGGGTTAGCCAGACTAGGAACTGAAGTGTAAACAGCACTTCCTAACCCTCCAGGCTGGTTGGGAAGCAGCTTAACTGGGTGGTTCCACCCCAGGCTCTCTCCTTTTTGCTGAAATGTTTATAAAGTTGTTCTCTGGGGAGTTCCCTGGTGGTGCAGTGGCTAAGGCTTCGGCACTGTCAACCCAGTAGCCTGGGTTCGATTCCCAGCCAGGGAACTACCCACATTTTAAAAAAAAAAAAAAAAAAAAAGGTATAAAGTTGTTCTTGTTGCTGTAGTTGAATTTTCAGGAGAAAGCATTAAAGGGAAATAGCAGCACCCTGCAGGCAGGAGGGGTGGGATTCAGAGGCAGAAATGTCCATTTGGGGAACAAAGGCTGTGGACCAGCCTCCTCCTCCCACTCTGCCTCTCTCTGCCCTGGGCAAGGCTCCTTCCAGAGCTGACCTGGGAGCTCCTGGGGGTTTGCTCTGATGAGGGAAGCAAGGTCCCTTCCACACTTACAGTATACACTTGGCTAGAGAATTCAATTCAGGATATTCCCAAGCACTGCTTTTTGAGATTTTGCTAAGTGCAATCTTATATCTATTTGGATTCTTACAGCAGTCTTTCAGATTTTACCATGTTCTCATCTTAGCCATGACTAAGAATTCGACATCATTTCTAAGCTATATGTGTCACTCTGGATCCCTGCAGGGGACTGGTGTAATTTGAGGAGAGTTTAAGGAAGAGACTCTTTACAGACATATGAAGGCAGAGTTTCGGGAAACTAAGGGGACGACAGCACAGCACCCTGTGGTCAGCAACAGTGAGGAGCAGCTACTCCCCTTAGGCCTGCAGGGGAGAGGGGAGAAAGTGGTGACCAATACCAAGACAGGGGGTGTATGGAGAGGTCCCTTGACAAGGCTTGTGGCCTTTGATAGAGGCACAAAGCCAAACCATGGTGACCTGGCAGAGAGGAAATCAAGAAAATCTCTGTCTCTCCTCACTTTCTTCCGGCTCTCCTATCTCCTATCATTATTTCTCATTTGCCAAACCTTTCCAGAAGCCTGAGTGCAAGAGGGATAGTCCGCAGAGGTCAGTCTCCTGGGACACAGAATAGAGTGGACAAAGGTGAGGGGTAGGTACAGAGGGGCAAATAGAAGAGGTTCAGTGCTTCTGTTATTAATGACAACAATATAAATAATAGTAATAGTATTATATTACTAATGCAATGATAATAACAGCTTCCATTTGAGCCCCTGCTTTGTGCCCTTTACACCAATCTTGCCTTTTACACGTAAGGAAATGATACTTCACAGACGACTGTGCTCCTCATTATCTCTGTAGAGTCAACATTGAGATTATCCTCTGAGAAGGAGATTCATAAGAATTAAAACAAAAAAGGATGATCTCAGCCATCTAGGGTATATTAGTTATCTGTCACTGCTAATAAATTACCCTAAAACTCAGTAGTGTAAAATAATAGACATTTATTATTTCATACAGTTTCTGTGGGTGAGGAGCAACTTGGCTGGGTGGTTCTAGCTCAAGGTCTCTCATGAAGTTGTCAAGAGTCTGTCTAGGCTTTAGTCATCTGAAGGCTGGATGTGGGCTAAAGGATCTACCTCTTGTGTCTTGCAAGTTAGCGCTGGGTTTCAGCACAAGGCTAGAGTTCCTCTCTACAGGGACCTCTCCGCAGGACTGGTAGTAGGTAGAATGTCCTCAGAACATGGCATTTGGCTTCTCCTAAAGTGAGTGACCCAAGAGAGCCGAGCAGGGAGGAACCACAGTGCTTTTATGACCTAGTCTCACGTGTTACACACCATCCCTTTTGCCATAAGCTATTTGTTAGAAGCAAGTCATAAAGCCCAGGACACAGTCAAGGTGGGAAAGGGGTGGGGTGGAGATTATACTCCATCTCTTAAAGAGGAGATTAGTAAAGAATTTGTGCACATATTTTACAATAACATTAGCAAAGATATTGTGGTTATATTATTGAAGAGTTTAGGGAAGACTTGAAACTGCATTGAAACTTAATCATCACCAAGCGAGGTGAAGTCTCGAGCTCTGTCTGAAGAAAGAACGTGTTAACAGAAAGGGGCTAGTTTCCAAGGCAGCTAAATAGAAGGCCTAGAGGGATAATACTGTGCAAAACATGGTGAGCCCAGTGATTGCACGTTACCTGATGAAAGGAGCTGCATTCCTGGTTGGAGAACAGGAACCTATCATGTTGAATGAAATACCTGTCAGGATTATCCATTTCCCTGCCTGGGAGATGCCTTCTAGGAAGACAGTGTCCTAGCCATAGGCATGAAAATTTCAGTAAATCTAAACAATTGACTCCATATAATATTAATTAATTGCTAATTTTGGATGCCCATCAGTGTCATATGAATGTGGCTAATGTGACGTGTGCCTGAGCAGTTCCAGGCCTGCAAAGCTAAGGACTGGATAGACCCATGGAAGTAGAGATGTCATCCTGCAGCCTAATCACGGCCTGGGGTGATAGCCGCATCTCAACATGCCTTTTGTTATTGTAGAGTGTCTTCTATAAAAATTCATGTGCCTTTTGTCTCCTTGTACCCTCGAAAGCAAGATGGATCACGAGCAGTTTTACTGGAGCCACCTGTGAAAATTGCAACCAGGGCTCTTGCTCTGGTTGCATCTGCTCAAACCAGCATGGTCTGATCTGGAAATACAGTGTTGGTATGTGCCACCGGTGTTTCAATCAGTACTCAGAGAATACAGCCTTCATCACATTGGACTTAGGGATCTTCCTGGAATGGATCATCCAAGACATCTACCAGGTTAAAAAAATAATAATAATGCTAGCTCTTTATACATAATTAAAAATAAAAAAAAACAACTTTCAAAAAATTGATGTGATAATAGGGCACTGTTTATGACAGCAGAAATAGTGCAAACAATCCAAATGTCCAGCAATATGGGACTAGACTAGAAGCATCAACCACATAGTGGGATACTGTTTAGTTTTAAACAGGAATGAGGAAGATCTTCATAACCAGTGCTTTCCAAAGAAGCTTCCTGCAATGATGGAAACATTCTACTCTGTCCAATATGGTAGCCATTAGCCACATGTAACTACTGAGCACTTGAAATGTGGCTAGTTCAGCCAAGAAATTCAATTTTAATTTTATTAGTTTTAGTTTGAATAACTATATGTGGCTAGTAGGAGATCCTATTAGACAGTGTTCCTCAATCCATTGATATTATATGATCTCCAGGATAGATTGTTAAGTGAAAAAACAAGATACAGGAAGGGTATACCAATGTATAGAGAATGTTACTTTTAGGGGGAGAAATATAAAATATATTTACATTTGCATAAATTTGTACAAAACTACTGAAAGTATAAATAAAAATGATTATCTCATATACAAGGGAACAGGGTGGATAGAGAAGGAATGAAAGTGATTATTTTCAGTATGTAATTTTTTTATACTATTAAGATTTTTAAATCATACAACTGTATTGTCTACTCAATAAAATAGAATAAACCAAAATAAAATAAAAATTTTAAGATAAAAAGGGTGGGGAATCCATGTGAGGAAATACTCAGCGTATAAATGTTAAAAATAGATCTCTCTCTTTTTGGGTGCTCATCGACTTTCTACTATTAGGTAAAGAGAAGATAGAGAAATCCCATGTTTCTCTTTTGACTTAGTTGCCTGGTAAGGCAGAGTAAAATTTAGTGCTTAGCTATCTTGGGTTCCATTTATCTAAATTTCTAATGTAATACCCACCCCCACAGTCCTACCGCTCATCTAGTTTTTTACATTTATCTTTCTTTATAAGTTCAATCTAGTCATTGTTGAGGCAAAATAGTGAAAAAAGCAGAGAAAGAAGAAACATAAACATTTGATTTAAGAAGACAAGAAAGCACATTTTTGGTAGAAGTCTAAAATGATTAAAAAGTTTTTAGAATGTACTGGAAATGCCTATTAATATTTTAAATACACACAGTCTTTGATTCAACAATTCTTCTAGGAATTTGTCTTACAAAAATACTAGCAAAAGTGTATAAGATACAAGTATAAAGGACATTCATTGTTCATTATAAATAATAATGAAAAATTATAACCAATCTAAATGTCCATAAATAGGGGAGTAGTTAAGTAAATTATAGGGAAAAAAAGCATGTAATAGATAAAAAGAGTGAGCTAGAACTGTGCTTTTTGACATGTAATAATGATCAAGTTTGGAACAATATTTAGGGTACCAGTTCTCAAACTCTTTCATCTCAGGACTCCTTTCTACTCTTATTAATTGATGAGGATCCCAAAGAGCTTATGTTATATGGGCTATATCTATTGGTATTTACCATATTAGAAATGAAAATGAAGACATTTTTAAATGTACTTATTAATTTATTTAAAGTAACAGTAATAAGCTCATTACATGTTTACATAAGTCACATCTTTCTTTATGAAAATGAACTATGCCAAAACATAATTTAGTGACAAGGCTGGCCCTCCCACTTGTGCAAATGTATTTAATATCTGGCTTAATAGAAGACAGGTGCATTCTCTTATCTGCTTCTGCATTCAATATGTTGTGATGTATTGCTTTGGTTAAAGTACAGGCAGAAAATGCAGGCTCATACACATATGTAGTTGGAAAAGAGAAGGTTATTCTAATAACCTTTTCAGATACTTGTGGATATTCTTCTTGGTTGGTCGCCAAAATTTAACAAGTGGTAGTTTCTTAAAGGTTAGTTGCAGTGTGGATTCTGAAACCATGTCAGTAACTTTTCCTACTGTGTTACATTAAAATTCACCAATCTTAGGGAGTTCCCTGGTGGTGTAGTGGCTAAGGCTTCAGCACTGTCAGCGCTGCGGCCTGGGTTCGATTCACAGCCATGGAACTATCCACAATTAAAAAAAACAAACCAAAAAAAATTCACTGGTCTTTCACTTTTAGCCATGTATGATTTTGTAACATCATGCATTGGTCACTTGAAAAATATTGGTTCACTGAGTTATACAGATCTTTGTAATATTGACACATTTTATTAATAATATTTTTAAAAATCACACTTGTTAATGTCACAACCAATCTCATCACTAAAGTCTTTAAGTGCTGTCCAGCTCACAAGAGTGAATATAACAAACACCTAGGGCACCCCTTGAGAACTGATATGGCATTTACTTTTTTTGTTTTAAAAAAATTATAATTTTTGCTTGAAAGCTTGAATTTCATCACTAGTCAGTTTCCCCCACAGTGATTGTCTCATTTCATTTATTTTTGAGAAAAATGTCTGAAAAATTCCAAAATCTGAACGACCACAGTGTGCCTATTAGTCATTATTTCAAGTAAAAATGATGTTTCATGAAAAAGAAAAACAGTTGAATTCAGTTTGCAAGTCAAACAATTGCACAAGTGGTGCCCCTCTAGTTGGAATGCAGCTGAAGTATTCTGTGTGTACTTCCCATCTCATCATACAGAATCTTAAAGATAGGTAATCCAGGGTTGAAATTTAATAAAATGAATCACCAAGGGCATTCCTAGGGAAACCAGCATTTCTGTTATTCAGAGTGTGTGGTGGTGAAGGACGTGATGACTGCTAGCACAGTTTGGTGCCAACACCTTGATCGAAGGCACCAGCAGTTTCACCCACCTCTGCTTTTTGTAACATCAGTGCTGCAAATGTTAACACTGAAAAAAGCAAATAAATAATGCCTTGATATTATTATAAAAATAGCTTTGGCCTTGTGGATCCTCTGAAAGGGTCTCAGGGGCCTTCAGGAATTCATAAGACCACCCTTTGAGAACTGCTGATGTAGCATATATTATACTTCCTTTTCTGTTTAAAAACAAAAAAACAACAATAAAAAGAATGAAGATACACACCAAGTGCTAACAGTAGCTACCTCTGGCAGTAGAAAGTGGTAAAGTGATGTTAACTTTTTACTTCATATACTTTTCATTTTTTTAATCCTTTTCAACCGGTATGTATTTCTTAAATAATTAAAAACATGAAAGAAAGAATAAATTAAATTTAAATTATAAACAATAATTACAACACACTCAGAGAATGTGAAATGCCCTTAGAACTATGTTCATATGGAAAATATGAAGAGATTAGAAACATAAAGCAGGGAGCTTAAATTATTCAAAAACAAAACAAGACAAAACAGAAACCTCACCCTGAGAAATAGTTCATTTCCCACAGGGCTGGAGGGAGGAAGTGTTGCTGTGCATGAAAGCTGAGGCGTCCACCAGACCCAGGTAGCTGAAGTGAATGACCCAGCGGATACCTTTAGATGCACTTTGAAAATAAATCTAAAACATATTCTCTCTACAAGTCAACAGGATTAGACTCGAAGAGTGATTTGACACTTTAGAAAGCTCCCAGCTTCCTTCCAGAGGAAAGAGAAAATCAGGCCCAGGACCCAGGGCCTACGAAGCAGGTATTAAGTTTCTCTTTGGTGCCTTTCCCAGCTCTGTGCCCTCCTCGCTCTAAACTGGGCCCCAGTCACCTCTTGCCTTTTCAGGATCCCGTGCCCTTCTGATCTCTTCTCTTCTGCCCCGCTACTTAAACTTAGTGATCCCCATCATCTATGTCCTAGCGTAACCCAGTCTCCTTTACTGAGCTCCCTCTCCCGGTGCATTGGCTTGTTAGGCAGATCTCTGATGGCGGAGCAGAAGGCTGGGTGCTATGCAAGGCAGCTTAAGGTGCCTTTACCAAGTGGGGGGGAAGCTTCTGAAATCATGCTCCATGAGTGGTTACCTTAAGCAAAGCTTCTCCTTTCTGCCCTGTGAGATCAAAGAAGTTACTCCCCCTCTCCAAGCTCTGTAAACTAAGTAGGTTGGACTGGTGACTTCCAAGGTGGCCCCTGCTCCAGCGTTCTGTGACTGGGCTTCTTTAATGCAGGGTCGTGCTAACTCGGGAGGCCTTGGAAAATGGCATCTTTTTTTCAGTTCCTGAATTAAAAGATGATTCAAAGGAAGCTCCCTAAACACTCCCTGCAGTTTGCCCCTCCTTCTTTTCCTTATGACTTGAGTCTCCAAGGGGAAGATCAAACAAAGAGGTTGCAGAGGGTAGTGGAATGCTGTGTATGCTTAAGTCCCAAGCTGGATGTGATTACGAAGTTCCTGTGACTGGGGAGACTTGAGGGGAATGTGGTGGGAGGGATTCTGAGCTCAGCATGTGCTCAGGCACACCTCCACACACCCTGAATACATAAACACACATACTCGAGTACACACACACACACACACACACACACACACACACAAGCCTCAATACAACTTGTGAATTGTTGAAGTTTTTGCTCAAACTCCTAACCTCACCCCAGCTTCCTCTTTTTAAAAATTACTTTTGAATTATAGTTGACATACAATATTACATAAGTTTCGGGTATACAACGTAGGAATTAGACATTTATATACCTTATGAAGTGATCACCAAGGTAAGTCTAGTAAACATCTGTCCTTGTACATAGTTATGACAGTACTATTGACTATATCCCCTGTGCTGCACATTACATCCTCATGACTTACTCTATAATTGGCAGTTTGTACTTTTTATTCCCCTGTGACTTTTCCCCATTCCCACCCTCCTCCTCTCTAGCCACCATCACCCTGTTCTCTGTATCTATGAGCTTGTTTTTATTTTGTTGGTTCATTTGTTTTGTTTTTAGATGCATGTGTAAATAAAAAATACATTTGTCTTTGTCTGACTTATTTCACTTAGCATAATACCTTCTAGATCCATCCATATGCCATGTTGCAAATGGCAAGAGTTCATTTTTTTATGTATATATAGTGTACACACACACACACACACACACACACACAATGTATATATCTTCTTTATCCATTCATCTATCAAAGGACACCCAGGTTGCTTCCATATCTTGGCTATTGTCAATAATACTGCAATGAACCTAGGGGTGCAGATATCTTTTCGAATTAGTGTTTTTGATTTCTTCAGATAAATAGTCAGAAGTGGGATTGCTGGGTTGTATAGTAGTTTTATTTTTAATTTTTTAAGGAATCTCCATGCTGTTTTTCATAGTGGCTGCTCCAGTTTACAATCCTACCAACAGTGCATGAGGGTTCCTTTTTATCTACATCCTCACCGACACTTATTTTTTATTGTCTTTTGATGATAGTCATTCTGACAAGTGTGTGGAGGAGGAAGAAACTTTCCTCTACCCTTATAAGTTCTTCTGGCTGGTCTAATAATTAAATCAGCATGAGACAGAGTAACAAGAGAAAAATGACAGAATTTAATTAGATATGTACATATGGGAACTCCACATATAGGAGAGAGTCAGAGATGCCCACAAATACAAGAGGTTCATGTAACAAAAAGTTAAAATGAGATATATATGGCATTCTGAGCTCAGAATGAGGTAAGACAACTGGGGTTTAAAGGGGAGGAAGGTCATTGCAGGACAGAAGGAAGAGCAGATGTTCACTAATTAGATGTTTGCCCTGCCCTATAATAGGTCATAAGAAGTTATCTCTGGTAATAACTCTTATTATGGGCAAGGTCCCAATTTAAATTTTTTCAGGGAGATGTAAAAGTTTCTCTTGGGCCTGCAGGGTCTCGATTGCTTTCAGCTCAAAGCAGTGCACATGCTGAAGCAGCACACCTTGGGGAGGGCTATTCTGAACCCCTTCAGGAATGAGGTGATATTTCTTTGTGGTTTTGATTTGCATTCCCCTGAGGATTAGTGATATTGAGCCTCTTTTCATATGTCTGTTGGCAATCTGTATGTCTTCTTTGGTGGAATGGCTGTCAGGACCTCTGCCCTTTTAAAAACTGGATTGCTTGTTTTCTTGCCCAGTGAATAGATTTGTCACATGATTATTAGCCAATATCCAAAAAATATTGCTAAAACCGATGTCGAAGAATTTAATGTCTATGTTTTCTTCCAGTTTTATGGTTTTGGGTCTTACAAATTAGAGGGGGGAATGCTTTATGTTCATCATGCACAGCCCCTTAAATCCGTTGGGACCATCAACTCAATGGGGCATGCTGGAACTGTTTTTAGGGAGGTGTCTGTCTGGCTGGGATAAGGCTAGGGTCACAGACTCAGGCTATATCCATCAGGTAGCCTTCTGGTCATGCTGCATCTGTAGACAACTGGTTGGTGGTGAGGAAGTGGGAATGGCAGTGCCAATGCTGTCCTTGTCCCACCTGTCTCCCTATGATCTACCCTTTAGGTCACCTACAGCTGTGGTGGACAGTATCTGCACCCATAGGTTTTCTGCCTCAACACCTGCTTCTCTCTGCCTGAGGACTTTCTCTGGAAGCAAATACATGGAGCAGGCTGAAAGTAGAAAAATCAATAGCCCCAGAAGTAAACCTCACCCAGAGAGAAACAGCTGTTGCTGGTTAACAGCTTCCTAGCTCCTCAGAGAGTCCCCAGTGGGGCTGAGCCCCAGCTGCCCAGAGGAATAACCTGCTAATCAATACCCCTTTTAAAGGGCCAACTGCCTTCCCTGTCTCACTGCCCCCACTCCCTCGCCTCAACTTCCTAGGATCATCTCCCAAATAAGTAATTATCAACAAACCCTCGTCTTAGGGTCTGCTTTAGGGAGAGCCCAGAGAGGACAACCTCCTCCATGCTCTCTGAGGGGAGGAATAGTTAGGAGGGCAGGACATTCTATCCACCTCCACAGCCAACAGATCCATTCACTGGCAAACAGCCTCTGCGCACCTTTGCTGCAAAGGCTACCGTGTTAGGTGATGGGGACACTGAGATGTAGCCCCAGCTGTTGAGGTTACAGGTGGCAGCATGAAGCGTTTAGCTGCCAGCTGGGCAATTGGTTTGGTTTCAATTTCCAGTCAAAGTGGCTCTTTGAGAGGAGAGGCAAGGTTGAGGTAAGGTGACCTAGTTGAGAAACAAGAGAACCACCCCAGGGCCCCCCTGGTCTGTGCATTCCTTCATCCATTCATTTATCACAAATTTTTTGAGAGTGAGCTATGGATCAATGCGCTGGGAGTAAACACGCAGCAGTAGGAACACAGATGCAGCTCCTCCCTCCATGGGGCATTTCAACTCCGGCCTGCCTGGCCATGGGTTCTCAGACAAGCCCTTCCCCTCTCTGGGTTGAACTTGACCACCCCCAAGGGCCTTTCTAGGCCAGAGCATCTGCATCTCTAAGACAGAGCCCCCAGCCTCCAGCAGTAGAAACTCTAGTGGTGCCTCAAGGACCTAAATATTCGCTGGTAGCAGTCTGTGTACAGCATGAAAGTGGTGAGTGTTACAGTGCACAGTGAAATTGCTTCCCTTACAAGAAACATATAATGGAAAGGAAGTTTGAAAAGAAAAATTTTAAACTGGCTCCTCTGTGTAGAGGGTACCACAATCCCAGATCCCCAGCTGCCAGCATCCCATGCTCGGGGTCAGAAGGGTTCGGAGCCTGGTCACAAGGGATGTCTGCCCCCTCGGCCTTTTATCTGCACAGTTAGCTGCACAGGATGTCCTGGGAAAGCTGGGGGCAGAGGACAACATTCTCACCACCAAAGGGACCTTGGCAAGAAGAAGTGACTACCATGGACTCCAACCCAGGAATCCAGGAATGGTGTTCTGCGGTCCTGGCCCCATGCTGGGCTCCCAGGCCAGCGGGGGCAGGGGAGAGTCAGGAACACCTGCAGCATGGACACTTCAGGTCCAGATGAGGTCATGAGAGCAAATAGCCGAGCAGCAGGTTTGTCCCAGGCCATGCACAGCCCCTTAGCCATTAGCTTCTCTGTAATTGGTAACATTCTGGAGGCCATTTGATCAGATGTTGTGGGTGGTATACCAGCTGCTGCTCCTCTTTTAAAGACACTAGGAACTGAGTTAGTTTTGAACCCAACTGTCTCTTCTGGAGCCTGTGGCTTGCAGGTACTGGTGGGCTTCTCTCCTTCTCCCTGCCCTGTCCCTCTTGTAATAGACTGAGTAGGGAAATGGAGTCTCAAATCCAGCTGTTTGTCCTCCAAGACCACGATCTTAACCTCTACTGTACAGGATCATTGGGGGAAATTATCTTCAGCCCCTTTCTTCCTCTCTGGGCCTCTCTCCAGCACCCCCACCCCCAGGTGGCCAGGGTCCTCTTGGTAAGCAGAGGCCTCCCATTGGGAGGAAGGCAGCAGACAACAAACCCATTCAAGCTGAAGTTTTGTGGGTTTAATATATTCCGCATTTGGGCCATGAGTGCAGTCTCAAAAGGAGAAACGGAACAAGAATAAAATTTAAGAAAAATGGTCAAACTAGCTGTGTGATCTTGGATTATTTACCCAACCTCAGTGAGCCCCAGCATCTTCATCTATACCATGGGGATGCTATTTACCTTTGCCTTGTGGTTATAATGATCAAATGTGGGAAATGCCTAGAGATTAGTAGGAATCCATATATTTAGAACTTTAGGCATGGCAAAAAGGATATTTGGGCTTTTTTTTTTAACTAACTTCTTCTCCATCATAAGACCTGCCACACTGATTTAAAGCCTCCTGCTTTTACCCATGGAAGTAGGGGCTGTCTTTCCTGGGTGAATGGTTTTTAATAAGGTTGCCCATTTTTAACAAGGTAGCAGTAGGGTCTCTGAAAAACTGTCAGGGATAATAGGACTCTGAGAGGCGCCCACTTCCAGCCCAACCCTCAAAGGAATCTGTGGGTAGACAGAGGGAACCTGGATTAGAAGAGTCTGTATAGTGCCATCAAAGCTCCCAACATGATTGGTCTGTGTTTCTCTAAATTTCCACCAAAGAACCCTTTATAGTGAGAATGTATACTGCCAAGAGGTTTAGATATGTATATGAATTGGCTTCCTGCCAATAGGAAATTTTTTAGAATACACTTGTGTTCTCATAAAAAAAATTCCTGTGGATTCTTATACTCTACACCAAAATATGTATGTATTTAATTTGAAATAAAATAAAAAACATGTCTCCCCACCCCTATACAATCTTCACATGGGCACTTCCAAAAGACTCTGTGTGTTCAGCCTGGGGCTTCAGGCTCTGACTGGATGTGCCCTGTCCCCAAGTCCCCTCCCATGGCTGTGCAATGTCAGTTTGACAGTGTGGCTCAGGAGCAGAGATATGGATCTGACTGACCACATCGCTGGCTCTTAACACCTAACCTGGCCTGCCCAAATGCTGCCAACACCCCATCCACAGCACAAATAAAACTGCCAGAGTTAGCAAGACCATCCATATACACACAAACTGACAAGCCTGAACCGTTGTTGGGGGGGAGGGGCTTGAAAGACATAGGTAGCATGTATGCCACATTAGTCAAGGGTCTGAGTAACTTACTCGAAAAGTACTTTACTTTATTGGAGCATGTGAGGCACCAGAGAACTGAAGGGAAAGCTGAAGCCCCAGGCTCTGGGAAAATAAGCAGGAGAGCAGAGCCAGGACTCTGGGAAGCAGACACCAGAGGACAGTCACCAGAACTGGGATGAATTGGCCCCAAACATTTTCTGGTTTTGTATCATCCATTCAAGATTCACCTTCCTAGGAGAGAGTATCTGATTGGCCTAACTTGGGTGACAGGGCCCATCCCTGACTATGGATGGTTGGGGCCCCTTGATAGGCAGTCCCACCAAGACTATCAAATGAAAGAAGAGTCAGTTACTAGGACAGATTGTGGTGCTGTCACCAGAAACGTGGGCATAAATGCGAGGCAGAAGCAATTCAAAGCTATCCTATCCACAACCGAGCCTATGACTTGCCTCCAAAGCCAGCCTGGCTGTCCCCAAAGGACTCACAAGTCACCTCTAGGGAGAGTCTGCCATCAGCAGATCACTAGTATCACTAGGCATTGCTGAGTATTCTTTGCTCAGGACACAGAGCCTTTCACCTAAGCAAGAAGGTTCTGCATAAAGTGCAAAGGCCCCAGGGGAAAGAAGGCCCATCTGGAGAGATCTTTCTCCTCAGTGAGGCGACCCACAATCAGAGCAAGAGCTATTCAAAACAAATGGGGTTTGGTGAGAGAGGAGAGGGACATGCCTGCAGAGGAAGAACACAGACAGTGGCCTGGGCTGCTGTAGGCAGCCTGACATCCCCACAGTTTGGCCCAAGGCAGGTACTGGCTTCGAGGTCTTTACTCGGAAGCCTAGCCACTTTTTGCCACTACGCCACCAGGGAACCCCGCAGGGTCTTCGCTCTGAGAGGTTTCGAGCCAGGCCTGGTTTGTGAACCAGAATATTCTTCCTGCAATATGGCGGGGTGGGGGGTGGGGGGTAGGTGGGTGAGAGGGAGGGAGAGATAAATAAGCAAAAAACCAAACCAAACCAAGAAAAAAACCC
This sequence comes from Lyroderma lyra, assembly GCA_004026885.1. Classification (NCBI taxonomy): domain Eukaryota; kingdom Metazoa; phylum Chordata; class Mammalia; order Chiroptera; family Megadermatidae; genus Lyroderma; species Lyroderma lyra. Next base: position 167,183 of record PVJL010001173.1, on the reverse strand, counting down.
AAAACCCAAAAAACAAAAGAACTCACAATAGCAACAGCTAGACCTGCAATACACAAATCACAAGTATTATAAAACATTCAAAGTAGAGCAGAACTGCATAGAGTAAAAAAATTAAAGTCTGTAAAATGACTCCCTTTACTCTCTTTCCTCCCCACAAACATGGGCCCATTTTACAGAATCTCCAAGTACCTGCTTTTGCCTTCTCAGCTGACAGCAGGAGGAGTCCCCAGAGTGAAGGAACAGAGGACACAGGGCAGGGAAGTTCCAACTGCTGTTTCAACCCAAAACCATAGCTGAGGTGAAGGTGGGGGTTGTCTCAGACACATGCCAATGGACACAGCAGCTCTACCTTGGGCATGCTACGAAAGGGATGAAAAGGAAGGTGGGAGGGAGATGGAGGGGGAGAGAGCAGGGGAGAGAAGGGAAGAAAATTACATTTCCCTGTTACTCCCGATTCCATCCATCCTCCTGCCCCCAGGGGTAACAGCTCTTACCAACCTTTCCTTACTTGCTAACTTACATGTGTCAGATAATCAGATGGGAAATCAACTGAGTGTTGCTTTCTTGTGGGAATTTCATGAAAAGACAAGAGATGTACTTTGCTCCCCCTCCTCTCAAGAAGGCCCCTCTCCTGGGTGCCCTGGAGGACCAGGGCTCCCCCATCATCCTCTTCACAGGAAGGAAATTGTAGGGCAGGAGCTTTGCTGCTCTTTTCTTTCTGCACCACTTAGAGCAGACTTTCGAATATGGTATGCACTCCATAAATGTTTTTGAATGAATGAAATTCCTTGTTTCTCCTCAGTTGTCCAGGAGATTCCTACTTCACAACACCCCTTCTACCCAATTTGGTCAAGTTTGAGTGGATGACTGGTCTTTCCAATCAACAGTCCCCAGCTGGAGCCCGTGGTCTTTGTCGTGTGCCGTGAGAGAGGGGAGGGAGGTTACAAAGCAGGAAAACAAGGCTAACCTTGTTAGGTTGGAGTGAGAGGACCTATATCTGTGTTCCACTCAGCCACTAGCTGTGGGGACCTGGAGAGATGTGTGGTGCTGTGGCATCTCTCTCAGAGCCCCCTCCAGGGCCAAAGGAGTTGTCACCCCAGCAACATAAAAGTACTAAAGGCTGATGGCTCTCAGCTGAGTCCCCTGGGGAACTTGCCCTTAGCTGAAAAAGGACCCTCTCACTCAAGGTGACTTCCTCTTCTTGGGGAAGCCCAAAGACTATCTCCATGCAGGAACATAGAGGCTTGCCCCCTTCCTGCAGGGGACAACTCTGCAGAGCCACCCCAGCTGCAGAGCAACCTGTGGGTTGTCTGAGGGCTTCCTAATGATGCATCACAGCCCAACCTCTCCCTGTGCCCTGTCCTGCCTTCTTCACCCCACCCCAGTGCTGATTCTGAGAACACTCCCTAGGAAACTTCCAGTACAGCAATCGGTCTCAGAGACTGCTTCCCAGGGAACCCAATACGTAACCAGAGTCCACTTAATCTTTTTTCCCAGGCTCCTTAGTTATACCAGTATTAAAGAATATGGGCTTTGAAGTCAGATGGATCCAGATTTTAATCCTAGACCCACCACTTGCCAGCTCTGTATTTTGGGGCAATTTATTTGACCCCTCTGAGACATAGTTGCCTCATCTGTAAAATGGGATACAGTAGACACCTCTAGTGCCCTGTGCCACATCCCCTCAACCTACCTGTGATATCAGCTACAGCTGTTGGGGACACTTTCATGCAAACTCAGACTCACCTGTACTGGCAATGTAGAGGGGATGTCTCCAGGCCACTGTACCTCTATATGCTGCATGGATGTTTCTGGGCCATAACCTGGGTAGGACTTATTTCTCACCCTCTAGAATGAATGCATCATACTTGCCACTTCTTGTTCATTTGGTCTCATGAACATGATGTCATTGATGTGGTGCACCATGTGAGGTTCTGTGGAATGTCCAGATGGCCTACGTCCCTTCAGACTACATTGTGATCGAAGACAGGAGAGTGAGCATAAACCTGATGCAAGACACAAATGTATCCTGTCATCTGCTCCATGTGATTATGAACTGCTTTTGACTCTCCTTTCTGATAGGAATAGAAAAGGAGGCAATAAACAGGTCAAGGGTCACGCACTGGGTACTGGGGGCTGTGTTGATCTGCACCAGCAAAGATGAGTACTTAGCACAAGAGCAACAATTAGGGCTACTACTTGGTGAGGTCTGTTTACTCTCATCAGTGAATTAAATGGGAATATGACAGACACCACCACCCCTGCATGCTTTCATCTTTCAGGCTGACACTAATTCCTGCCCTTACCCCAGGGGTATCGTCTTATATTTGATTTATGATCTTGACCAGGGAAAGGAGGCAGTTTTAGAGACTTTAATTGGCCTTCCTTACTATACTAGCTCTTATTCCATGGGTCAAGGAACCCGTGTTGGGGCCCTACCAATGGCCAAGTATGTTCATTCAAATTATACCCTCAGGGACAATGATATAACCACAGTGGACGCATGGGCTCGGTGAACTCGCTGTGAGCCAGAGCAAGGCCAGGGCTCCATTGTCACCTGGCCCCCACACTCCCTCACTCACTGTCAGTTCAGACCCTGGAGTGCACGGTTCTTCAGAGTCCTTGCCATTCCCCCCTTCTCACGCTCAGTTACACAACTAAATGACCATGGAGTCTTCCTAAGAAGGACTGGGGGAAGCACTACTGACTACGTTTACCATGATGTTGCAGGTCCTTGAGTCAATGGCTCAGGTCCAGAAACGGAGTAAGGAATCATGACATTTTACTGGGGCTGGCTGCTTTCAGCCCCCTGATCATTCATCCTTGATTTCTTTTCATTGTCTAAATAGATGGCCACCCACCTATTTTGTCTCTAGGAACACAGTATGCTATTAACCATATCCATGACCCTCCTGAATGCCACTCCAATTCCACTATTCATTGCAATAATTGTGCCCACCTGAGTTTTAAAGGTTACGCACCACCACCTGACTTCTAATATTTTCGGTTCTATAATCCCTGTGGGTATCAGGAGCCCAGTTCCGTAATAGCATCTCCTACTGTCAGCAAAGCTGGTTGGTGTTCCCACCACCACCAGCAGCTCATTCATTGCTTCAAGAAATAGAGTGTTCTCCAGGGCCTCCCACAGAACGGGTTGGCTGGTGGGTGTGCTGGCCTTGTGTATGTTCAAGAACAAAATTCAACAGGGAAGACCTAATTGGCTTTATTAAGCAATTCATGAATTGGCCAGCATCCAATTTAGTAACTACAAGGGTGCTCCGAGGGAAGTTTTTTATAGGCAGAAAGAGGGCCGTCCTAAGAAGTTAAAAGAGTGGATTATTTCAGGCAAGGACCCTTTCCCTTAGGGGAGGGCAGGGGGTTTATCGGGCAGATTACCTCACTGTTCGTCAGGAAATTCCAGACTGATTGGTTTAAAATTCCACTCCTGGGAGAGGCAGAAACTACAATTAGGTTAGGTATTAAGTTTTGGTTTGGTGATGTGGCTTAGCAAAAGTGACTCCATTTTGACCTGTTGTTTTTTTCCTTTCTTTCTTTTTTTCTTTTCTTTTCTTTTTTTTTTTTTTAACATGTACTAAGACGCTAGCATGCCCCTGGCTTCCAGCCTTCTGGCCTGTTCCTCCACTGTTTGCCACACCAGTTCTAACATTTCAGTCTCACTTCATGTGGACCACTGCTTTTCCTACTCTTCTAAAACCCATCTTTAAAATATGTTAGCACCACCTCCGGGATTCCTTGCCAAAAGGTGCTAAATCCTGAATCATTGGGAGAGTACTTCCATAGCAACAGCTGCTCTTATCCAACTTTACCTTCCTCCTCTCTTGCTGTGACCCCCTCAGGGTTCAGTTCCATGCACACTCCCTGCCTGAATGTATTAGCCAGATCCTGAAACTCCTGCAGCCACTAGTCCCTCTCCTCCTTTAGCAGGCCCAGCCCTGTTGGGATTTGATCCTTATTGTCCATCAGATAGTCAGAAAGGAGGTGGAGGCACGTTCTGAGGGAGACGAGCATTATCTTGTAGGGCACCTACCTCATTTGAAACCATGTGTGATCTTCCAACAAAGGGGACCACTATTTGTCTACAAGAAGTGGGTCACTTCTGCAGGCCCAGTGGGTACAAAAGAATCAGAAAGTTCAAGGTTCTCAACTGTATTTACTTATGTATCACTGACTCAAATCTCAGGGTCCCACACATTTCCTAATAGGGCTCTGACTTTGGCCTACAGGGCCTGTCAGGACTAAAGAAGTCCACCTGCTCTGGAGTAGGCTAACCAGATGTCCCTTTTTAAATGGGACCAAAAACAATGATATTGTATCGTTTCAAACAGTACATCTGGTCAGCCTACTGACACCTTGAATTTAGCTCAGTGAGGCTAGGTGGACCATACATATCATTTGAAACAGGACAATACTGTTGTTTTCTCTCCTGTTTAAAACGGGGCATCTGGTCATCCTACTCTGGAGCTCTGCCACCCTTACCATTAAGTCCTAAGCCCGGTCCTCCCTCTGCAGGAAGCATTTGTTGTCCAGGAGGCCCTCTGGCTTTTTTGCCTTTTGCTTTGGTGATTTTTCACTTTGAGACTGTCATTACCACTCTTTAGCAAATCGGTGGACTCAGCAAGTCATTCATTTCCATAGTCCTTAGGCTCACTGTTTTCCTCAATTGCCAGAGACCTGCAAAAGCCAGTGTGACCTCTTCTGCCCATATGCCACCGCTGCTCACCAGCAGTGAGCTTTACAAGTCATGAAGTTACAGCATGCCAGGGACTAACGTTCCTTCTATACCAGTGATGAGGTTTCCACCAATATTAATTGCTGGCTGGCAAAGGACTCCTCTCCCAAATCCACTTCTGCTTCCCAGGACCACTTCGGGCACCAACTGCCTTGGTTTGGGTTCCCTGAAAGCAGACTCTGAGATGGAGAATCATCTGTAGCAGGTGAATTGGGCAGTGCTCTTGGGAGACGCACCTGTAAGGAAGTGAGTGGACAGGATGGGAAAGAGGGAGAAGCCAATCCCCCACGTGCTTGTAACTGGGACTTCAGCTGATCTACAGGAAGTTCTGGGCTGGAATGGCACCTCAGAGGGTCCCAGATTGAGTCAAGAAGGCCAGGCCTTTATATCCCCACATCGCCAGTCATTGGCTGCAGACTACCCTCAGGGACTGGGTCTCATCAGTAGCCTACATTCCCAGCAGCTGGGAATGGGTGTGTGGGCCCTGAGGGGGGACCCAGGAGGAGCACTGCTTTATCTACTATGGCACCCATGTCATCAAGTTCTTGTGAGAGCTGCATGAGATAAAATGTGCTAAGAGCTTAGCAATATGCCAAGCACATAATGGTTTTTTTAAAAGGTACCTATAGTTATAGTTATATTTTTATAATAATATTAGGCTGAACCATATAAATTATTGTCATTTGACAACATTTTCCCTATAAAAATGGAGATTCACATGGTTTATCCTGGTAATTAATACAAATAATTAATCTAATACCTGTCTACATACTTTATAGCAGGAGTGTCCAACCTTTTGGCTTTCCTGGGCTACTTTGGAAGAATTGTCTTGAGCCACACATAAAATACACTAACAGTAATGATAGCTAATGAGCTAAAAAAAAAAAAAAAGTCCATGCATAATTTTCATGTTTTTAGAAAGTTTACGGATTTGTGCTGGGCTGCATTTAAAGCTGTCCTGGGCCGCAGGTTGGACAAGCTTGCTTTATAGGATTATTTGAGGATCAACTAGAGATGGGCATATGTAAAAATGCTTTGTTAGAAGTCTTATTAAAATGTTGACACAGTAGATTATTGGTATTATCTATTTTTATTACTACAACATCTAATAGAACAGCTATGTTCAGGCTTCCCCAGCCAGCAATAATAAACGGTCTTATCTCCATTAAATACTCAAATTACAGTTTATTTTGAACCCTGCTGGCCTACACGGAACTCAGCCCCTGCAGAGTCCTGAGCAATTTTGCAGAGCCCCTTAGGGTGGGGGTCACACCAGCCCCAGAGCTCGACCTTTGCGTTCTTCCCTTCCAGTTCCCTCAGTAGGTCCCCACACCACTCGTGATGACCCCCATCCTGCCAGACATGGCCACCCTCTGTAAGTGCTGCCACCACTGAGCCCCCCACGCTGGCCTCCTCCTAGCCACTCAGCCCCCAGCAAGGCTGGGGCCCCTTACTCAATGCATCATACTTCACACAAACCAGGCACGGCTTCCAGCAGGAGCTGACAAAATGTGGGGACTGGGGAAGAAGAGGAAAACATGAGAAATCCTCACAACCTTGATGAATGTGGTTTTTCTCAGAGCTCACCAATGCCAGGCTGGTACCCAGGTAATCTCACAGGGCCACCTCCTTTCTAGCCCCAGCTTGCTCCATGTGGCAGGGCACACTGCCAGGGTTGCTTGGAGCATAGCTTGCCTTATAGGGCAGACTCAACATTCTTAAAACAGAAAGAGAGAGAGAGAGAGAGAACACACTTCCTTGTCATCCCAAAGGCCTACATCCTAATTCCTCATTTTCTGCCCCCACTGAGAACTTTCCTTTGGTAGAATGTGCCCTTCCCCCACGGGCATGGTCTTGCTCTGTGTGAACAGCAGAACAATTATAGAAATACAGAATGGCCCTAGATCAGTACAGTCCAGAATACTGTGTATATACTATATGTGTCTAGCCCAGCCTGTTCCAGGCTCTTTTCAGTTTCTTTTCCAGGTGACAATCATGTCCAAAAGTGCTTTCTGCAGTTCTCTGGTTTGTAGTTCCAAAAATCTTTCCAAGCACTCGGTCAAAGCATCCACAGTTCCATAAGAACAAGCAACAGTTTATCGCCCAGTGCACTCCTGATTAAGGCAGAACCAAGAAACCTTTCTCCTCCGTAAGCGAAAGAGCACACTATTAGCAGGACGTCAGCAACATGTACCATACACCCAGGACCCCAGCTTTCATGCGCTTCCCAACCAGTGAGGGTAAAAAGAGACGTTAACTCATCAACCTATCAGCGGAGCCCTGGTTAAAGGGACAAGGGCCTGTCCAATGCTGGAACAGACCAAGCATGCTCTTTAGCATGTACTGCTAGATAACTGTGGTGGGCAGCTTACAAAACAGCTCTCAGGGGCCCCCGCCTCCTGGTATTTACACCCTGTGTAATGCCCTCGTGTGTGTGAATGTGCTCACATGTGTGTGGTGGTTGGGGTGGGGGTGGGGACAGCTGTACCGAATGCCTTCTTCCAACGACTAGAACACAGGAAAAGTGGCGGCTGTCATTTCTAAGATTAGGTTCCAAAAGCCTGGGATGTCCAACTTGCTTGCACTCTTTTTGTCCTTAGCATGCTCACTTTGAAGACGTAGCTGCCACGTTGGAAAGGCCCATGTGGCCAGGATTTGGGAGGAACTAAGCCTCTGGGTCTAACAGCTCCCAAGGAACTGAATCCTGCCAACAACCTCATGAGTGAGCTTGGCCTCTGAGCCCAGTTGAGCCTAGAAATGACTGCAATCCTATGAGAGGCCCTGAGCAGAGGACCAAGTTAAACAGTGTCCAGGTTCAAGTTCTACAGAAACGGAAATATAAATGTTGTTGTTGCAAGCCACTAAGTTTTGGGGTAATTTGTTATGCAGGAATAATCTTTAAGATGTATTCTTAAGTAAAAAAAAATCAAGGTGCAGGAAAATGTGTCTAATATTATTTGTATAAAAAGGGGGAATATATCTATATTCCATATGTGTGCAATCTATATAAATGTGTGTCCATGTATACATTTGCTTCTATATGTATAATATATCCCTAGAATGATATACATTAAATTCATAATTTAGGTTGCTTGCAGGGAGATGACCCAGTGGTTGGGGGAGGGAAAATTTTCACTCTATATCTTTTATATTTTTATTTTGTATCATGTGAAAGTGTTGACTCTTCAAAAGGAGGCACAATAAATTTTTTAAAGAATCAGCCAATAAACCACCCAGGAAAAAGAAAATAAAGGCAAGAAAATTTAAGCAATTAATTAAGCCCCAAACTGAGGAGCTATTATTGATTTGTGCCAGCCTTTTAGTCCCCACATCCAAGTGCTATCAACCTTCAGAATATCTCAAATCTGTCCCAATTGCCTCTCTCCATCTTCACTCCTACTACCCTGGACCAAGCCACAGGCATCTTTTGTCTGGACTAGATGATTGCAGGAGCTTCCTAACCGTTCTCCCTACTCCTGCTCCTATCTCCTTTCCTGATCAGGTTTCATCCAGCTGTCACAGGGATGTTTAAAAACCAAAAATTGAATCATGTCATTCTCTTCTTCAAACCAGAGTATTCAGGCCAAATGTTCACTTTTTCTCCTACCATATTTAATATAGGATATAGCTTCCAGTTTTAGAAATAGTCCTGAAAATAACAAAGGAAGAAGGTACTAATAAGTATTAGGTGCTTATGTAAAGCAGACTTTACATATATTATGATGTTTACTCTTCACACCAGCCCTATGGTAGGTCACATTACTGTCCCCATTTCACAGATGAGAAGAGTCAAGGTCAAGGAGGCTGGAATACAGGAATTGCCTCCTCAGTATCCCCTTCTCCTGTGAATTTCCTCCCCTTACTCCATCTACTTGCTTATTGTAGGAGCTGTCATCATTTGCAATCATCCTGCCTCCTGTCCACAGCTGATTGGCTCAAGGGCAGGCATCTGACCCAGTGGGGCAGCAGAGCACCCCCTGTCCTGCAGAGAACCTTTCCCCAGCTGCTAACAGCTGCAAAGATGGAAGTGAGTCAGAACAAGAGAGGGGCCTCTGACCATCCTCACTCTCAGCTGAGCAGATGCTGAACTGTGGAGCGGAAAGTCCTCTGGATTTGGACCAGGGAACCTGGATACTCCTCCCCCTTCTACCTTGAAATCAAGTTTGTCACTTTCTCTGCACCTCAGTATCCGTGTTTGTAAAGTAAGGGTGGGGACCAATGGAGTGTTCAGATTGGAGTAGATGATCTCCAAGAACCCTAACTTGCTGTGTGAGCTTGAGAACTTTGTTTCCTCAGTCTGCACCTCAGTTTCCTCAGCTGTAAAATGAGAGTTGAAGATGGCTGTGGGGAGGTGAGGAATGAATGAAACGATCTCTAGGAGGTCTTTCCAGTTCAAAAAATTAGCCGTCAGTGGCTAAGAGGCTGCCTCCCTTCTCAACAGGAGAGACATCGTTTTCCCCTAACTTTTTGGCTGAGCCCCTCTCGGCCTCTTTAACAACATGATGGTGGACCTTCTAATCCGGGACTCATGACTTGGAAGGGGCCGATGACACCCAGAGCAAGTGAACCACAGAGACCGGAACCATCTGTGGTGTAGTGGAGACCCTGCCAGAGGCCCCTTAGCAGCCTGCCTCTTGCCAAGACCTGAGCCCCTGCCCCCAGCCCTCTCAGCAGCCCCTCTACCCCCAGACTTGATTAAATGTTACATTTCCCATCGTGCACTAGGGCCAGAGGTTTCTAACTGCTCTTAAGAGTTCTTTATAGAACTGCATTTGGGCTCCCAGCCACCAAATTCTTCCTGCTCATGCATTACTTAGATTAGCTAAGGATGTTGGCATTTAGAGCCAAACTCCTGCATTTATCTCAGAAGGCGGCCTCATGACTGTCGGCTATTATTTCGGTGCAGCGCTCCTCTGCATGAGTGCTCTATGCAATGTGAGGTTGTATATCGGCTCTTGCTGTATCTATAACTCTGCCTAGTTTTACAATTAGTTGGCTAGGAGTATATTCCACCGTTTGCCTACTGCAAGGCCATCAGTCCAGGCGACCAGGCAGCAGACTCCAACCCCTGTGTTCCTTGGCTCCTCTTCTGAGGAACCCAGCTGGCCTCTCAGCTGAGATAGAGCACGTCTCATGCCCTCCATGGCCTGGGATGGTGAGAGGCCCTCACATTCATGTGACATTTGACAGTTTATGAAACTTTCATTTACACTCCTCATACTTCTGTGGTTGCCATTTTACAGATGAGGAAATTAGGTCTCATAGAGGAAATCTTTGTCAACTATAATGCAAGGCATAAAACGTTCATAGTTTTCACTAAGCAGCACAATTTCTTAACTTTGAGCCTAGAGCTTTTCCAAGTGCACCACAATCACCTATTATTAGAAGAAATCAGTTTTGAGAGGTGGATGCCCTACCCAAGATGGTCCATACCAGACATTAGGGTAAGGCTCAACTGCTACAACAAAGAGATCTGATAAAACCATGACTTCGGGAGCAAAAGAGTTTATTTTTCTCTCACACAATAGTCTATGATGGCTGGTAGCTCTACTGTACACAGTTTGTTGTAAGGGTTCAGAATGAGTCACCCCAAAATGTGCCTCTGTGGTATACAGATTGTTTTAAGCAAAAGGCAACTAAGACCCTGTGGGCTCAAGAGAAACTTCTGCCACTCACCCCTTTAACTACCTAGAATTTAAATTAGGCATCAGTACCCATCATAAGAAATTATCAGAAATAACCTATCTTTTTTACCTATCTGTATGGCAGAGCAAACTACTAATTACTGAACATCTATTCCTGGTATCAGCCTACAAATGACATTCCTCCCTTCTGAAGCCCCAAGGTGATCTTTAGCTCAGAATGTCATATATACTTCATTTTCCCTTTCTGTCTCTGAACCTCTCATGTATGTGGGGTCTCTGACCCTCTCCTGTATATGAGGTTCCCATGCATATGTATGAAATTAAATTTGGTTATTTTCTCTCATTCATCTATCTCATTATCTAATTTATCTCATTTTATATCATTAATCTAATAATAAATAAATTTAATTACTAGACCAGCTAAAAGAACCTGGCTGGGCAGAGGAAAGTTTCTTCCTCAAGACCCAGGTTTCTTCCAAGTTGTTGCTCTGCTGTCTCTAGAGCCCATTCATGACATGCATGAATAAAGCTGGTTTTGCAGCCACATCTGGTTTGCAGCTGGTAAGAAGGGACAAGAGGAGGAGACATGCTCACGACCTTAATCATGACTACGTATCATTTCCACGCATACTCCACTGGAGAGAATTCGCTCACATGGCCACCCTTAACTGCAAGGGGAGCTGGGAAATATAATCCAGCCCAGGAAGAGAGATGGATTTGGCTGGGCAGCTATCGGAATGTCCTGCACAAAGCTTTGAAAGTATCTAAGGATTCTTCATATTCTTCTTGACGTTCTCCCAAAAAAACAATTCATTCTCATTCTCGTTCTCTCTCCCCACCTCACTGTCACTGTCACTGTCACTCTCTCTCTCTCCGCGCTCCACTGTCTCTCTCTTCTGGCTCCCTTTCTCACTAGCCTCTCCTTGTACCTGAAAGCCAACCATTTAAGGAGTACCTTTGAGTTTTGAAGGTCTTTTCATCTTCTAGCAATTATTATTTAAATACTTTTTTATTCTTCCAATTACTATCCATCCTCTAAACTGAACACCTAATAGCATTATCTCTAATCTTCAAAACACCCCATTAAGAAAACATCATTACCCTTCTTTTATAAGTGAGAAAATTAATATTCTGGAAAACTGAGTGTCTGATCCAAGGTAGAGTCAGAATTCGAATCCAATTCTGTCTGACTCCAGAGCTCATACTCTTCCTGGCACACCATCATGATGCTAGATGGATATATTTCCTTTGTCCCTCCAGTTTTTCTTCTTATTCAGAAACACTTTCTGAAAATTGGGTGCTACTCCAAAAGCAAGGTCTGCAGGACCAGAGAAGACAGGCAGGTCAGGGTCTGAGGCCTCTTTGTAGACTTCCTGCATTGCCATAGGAATTGGGGGTGGGGGTGGGGGTTCCCAGGATAGTAGCATATTAGGAGCATATTTCATTTTAAGACTATGTTGCAGGTACCATCCCAAAACTCTCCAGAGCTATGACCCGGACTTTTCAAAGTGTAAGTCAATTCTTAACAAAACCAATGTGCATGTTTTGATTCCAGGTATTGTTATAAAAAAAAAAAATCTAAGAACAACAACTTTATTCAGAATCCTTGGAAAAACCCACTTCTCTTATTACCCAAGGACCAATATGACTTTCAGTCTATGTCCATTGTGTAATTATAATTAACTTCTAGGACATGAATACTGGGCCCAATAGCAAGGAGGAGGGGCCATGTGTTTAATGTTTTCAAGTGACAAACTTATTCTCGGCCTGCATCGGTCAGCACAGGGAGGAGTCCCCAATTCCAGACTAGAGGGAACCTAAGCCTTACCTAGAATGAGAACCCTGCAGAGTCGTCCCCTTTTTCTCACTGTACACACACCACCCTTCAGCTCATTCACTCCCATTCACCACTGTACCTCTGGGCTGCTCCTGAGGCCTTCACATTATTCTTTCTACTGAACTGACATCCTTTTCCTGAGAACATTCATTCATCTGCTGGCCCTGATGTTTCCTTTTACATCATCGAAAGCACATCTAATTCCTCTCCCATTCTGCTGGCAGCCCTTTACATATCTAGAGATACAGCCCTGTCTCCCAGAGGCGCCTATTCCTTTAGGGTAAAAATTCCAGGTCTTTCAACCCTTTCCTGAATAATAGCTCTGAGTTTCCTACCCCAGCAAGAAGCTTCTCTCTATCTACTTTTCACTTTGTTTGTCTTCCTTACACTGGTCAGGAATCTTTTGGCAGCAGGAAATAGAAAGCCAATTCCAATCAAAGTAAGAGTAATAAATAATGGGGGAAGGAGTTGAGAATTGATGGGCTCAGAAAGCTAAAAATTCCCGGAAATAGATCTTTGCCTTCAGGCATAGCTGGATCTAAGAGTCAAACAATGTTATTAGGACTCACTTTCATTTTGTCCTTCTCTTAACTCTGCTTTCTTCTGTGTTTTCTTCATTCTCAAACATAAGTTTTCAATGCTCTAGGCTAACCTCCCAGTTTTGCAGTCTCAGTGGAAGGACAATCAAATTTCTTTCCCCATGCTTGCAACAAAAGTCCCAGGCCTGGGTCTTACTGGCAGGCCTGAGTGGCTTGCGTTTCCTTAAAGCCAGAGGTTAAGATGGATCTTCCAGAATCACATAGACTGAGAATGGGGAAAAGAGACTCACCAAAGGAAAATCCATTGCTATTATCAGAAAAAAGGAAAGTAAATGCTGGGCAGCAAAGCAGATCAAACCAACAACAACAAAAACAAACAATGAAACCAGATACCCATTCCATCACTCTTATCCTCTCAGCTGCATAGGTTTCATTGTCTTGTCTTTTTATCCCCCAGAGTGCTCAGCACAGTGGGAGCTAAAAATTGCTTGCTGAATGGCCAAGTCATGCTCAGAGAAGGACAGCTCTGCAAAAAAGGAAATGACCCCAACAGGAGGCAAGTTACTCAAAAAACATTAATTGAAGGCTTACTCTGTGCCCAGGCACTGCTCTAGATTATGAACAAAAAAAGGGGGTGCTGTAACAAATCGTAAATTCCTAACGGGGCAGGTCATGGTGGCAGTCATGCCCCAGGCCTATAACTTTTCTAGTGAAATGTTTTTTAAGCCAGCCCTGTGCACTGTTCTTACATCTTCTAGGTTAACACACCTTTGAAATACCAGAAGTAATATCCCTGAAGGCCATAACCACCCTTAAGAGAGCACATAATCCTGTAATCCAATCCCCCCACCTTGCTTTCTCCCACCCTCATGTAATCTTCCTTAATTCCAAATGCATAAAAGAAACTGCAAAACTGTTATTCTCCAGAGCACTGGAAATCCTGTTCCCTGGCATATGTTGTCAGTTTAGGTCAAATAAATTCACAAAAAAAATCCCTACTATTTTGGATTTTCTTAACTGGACAAAATGAAGGAGCAAAACAGACAAAGCTCTTGCCTTCAAGGACCTTACCTTCTAGTGGAGGTAGAGAGTGGCGGAGAGATAATAATGATAATAAGAAAATTGACAAATAAGTATATAAAATGACAGGTGTTATGAAATTCTGACACGTTACAACAAGCATAAACCTTGATTGAAGATATTGTCTTAAGTGAAATAAGCCAGTCCCAAAAGGACAAAGACTGTATGATTCCACCTTCATGAGGTCCCTAGAGCAGTCAAATTCAAAAAGACAAAAAGCAGAATGTATCCCAAGCTAGCAAGGGTTGGGGGCAGGGGAAAGGGGAGTTAGTGTTTAATGGGTACAGAGTTTCAACTGGGGAAGATGAAAAAGTTCTAGAGATGGATGGTGGTGATCGTTGCACAACAATGTGAATATACTTAATGCCACCGAATTATACATTTTAAAATGATTAAAGTGGTAAATTTCATGTTATGTACATTTTCACCACAGTAAAAAAATAAATAAATAAAAAGGCAGGTGCTAACAAATGCTATAAAGAAACAAAAAGAGAGAAAGGGGAATGGGAAGTGCCACGGAGAAGAGATGAAATGTTAAGGCAAGAAAGGTCTTTCTGACTGGCTGGCGTTGAGGCAGAGTCCTGAGTGAGGCGGAGGGGTGGCCCACTGACTACGGGGCCCAGGGAGGACGCACCAGGCAGAGGCACCAGTAAATGCAACGGCTCTGAGGCAGCAGCAATGTTCCTGGTAGGAACCGTGAAGAGGCGAGTGGGGCGGCAGGGTCCAGGGACCGCTGGGGCCAGATTTCTCGGGGCCTTGAAGGCCACAAGAAGAGCTGTGGGTTTGACTTTAAGAAGTTGGAAAGCCACAGAAAGGCTAGAATACCATAATCTTATCCCCTCCCTTTTTTAAAAATGTCAAACATACGTGAAAGTAGGGAAAGTAGGGTAATGCTACGTACCACCTGAAATTAGCAGTTCCTAACATTTTACTAAGCTTGCTTCATCTTTTTTTTTGTTGAGTTTTTGAAAGCAAATTTTCAGACACCACATTTCATCATAATTAAATATACATTTCTAGAAAAATAGACATTTCCTACATAATTATGATATCTTGTTCATTACTAAAATTAATTATTTTTCCATAACTATATCCAAATTTTCCCAGTTGTCCCAAAATATCTTTTTACTGTTGGTTTCTTTAACTCAGGATCACACATTACAATGTTTCATATGTTTCCTAAATATTTTAAATCTAGGACAGTCTTGGGGTTCCCTGGTGGTGTAGTGGGTAGGCTTCAGTGCTGTCAATGCTGCGGCCTGGGTTCAACTCCCAGCCAGGGAACCACCACAACACACACACACACACACACACACACACACACACACACACAGAATGGATTGAGAAATCTAGGACAGTCTCTCACATCCCCCATTTCCCTTTCTATTATGCTTTAATTATCAAAGAGATTAGGGCAGTGTCCTGTAGAATGTCTACATTCTGGTATTGTGACTTATCTGTTTAAAGGACCCTCTGGCTTGTGTGTGGATAACAGACTGTAAAGCAGTGGTTCTCACCCTTCCTCATGCCGCGACCCTTTAATACAGTTCCTCATGTTGTGGTGACCCCCCCTAAAATTATTTCATTGCTACTTCATAACTGTAATTTTGTTCCTATTATGAATTGTAATGTAAATATCTGGTATGTATTTTCCAATGGTCTTAGCGACCTGTGTGAAAGGGTTGTTTGACTCCCAAAGGGGTCACGACCCACAGGTTGAGAACTGCTGCTGTAAAGGAACAAGGATGGAAGTCAAGAGACAAATTAGGGGGCACTATAACAAGAGCAAACTCTAAGCCCACAAGGACAAAAGTACAGGAATGGAAACAACAAGGGAAAAGAGTTGTCATCATGTTGGAAGAATGAAAAGCTGAAAGAGAGATCCACATTGTCTTATCAGAGCAGAAGAAGCCAACTCATAAGAAACTGTGCATTGGTGACACCAATAGAAGCAAGCCACTTCACCTTGTAGAAACCCTGAGAGGCTCTGTAACTGGGGGCACCAGGTATTGCACCAGGTGAATAGGAGGCCAAAAACAAGAGGCTTAATTGATAATGACACTTAGGGGTGTCCTCTCCCTGCTCTATCACTAGTTGACAACCCTTTCTATTAATACCGGTGTTGGGGATCTTGGGTTTCCCAAGCTAGAAATCGAGAGAAAACCTCAGAAAACTTCCCAGATAAATGTTATTAAGCTTATGTTCCAGCACAAGGTAGGCAGCACAGAGGGGAGGAAGGTCCTCTGAACTGTCTTGAAGGCTGGCTCTGCTTGGCTGCTTTTATAAGCTGAGGACAAAGGGGGTTTGCATGAAAAGGTGTGCTTTTTGAAAGTGGTGGGCTTTCTTTATCGCTATGTTGCCCGTTAATTATGTTCACGCCTGCGCTGTGGGATCTAAATGGCGGACTGCTCATTGTCGCCATTCCAGGAGGGGCGTAGCAGTCAAACCTTGATCAATTGTGCATGCTGAACAAGGGTTTCAACATCTCTATGGAAGTACAAATAGTTCGGAGGAAGATAATCAGCTATTTCTGCATTTTTGTGTAAGGGGTGAGGGGGTGGAGGCTTTCTTGTGGTCAGCTTATCTGGCGTTCCTCCTGGTCATCCGGCATGCCTTCGGCCTGGGCCCACGTCCCTCTGCTGTCTCACCATGAATACAGAACTTCCACAAAGCTTTTCAGTGTCTCATTCTTTAATAAGAATCGACAAAGATTGCCAGTAAGTTGAGAAAATTCTTCAACTTTAAAGAGAGAATAACACAAACAGAAAATAGGAACTTGGAGGTAAAAAAAAGGACAATGCAGTGAACAGAATAGAACTTAAAAATAAAAAAGCTCTATCCATACTTAAAATCATCAGAAGAGTAAGAGAAGATACTGTGAACATGTAAAAAGAACATAATGCCATAAAAAACAACAAAAAACACGATAGAACTTTGAGAAATCAAAAATATGGTAGCTAGAATAAAAATAATTTAGAAGTATTAGAAGATATAGTCTAGGAAAGTACTCCAAGTAAATAAAAGGGATGAAGGCAGAAAATAGAAAAAAAATTCTAATTAAGGGATTAATACAAGCGATCTAAAAACCAATGAATTGGATGCTAAGCAGAATAAGCCAGACAGAAAAAAACCAAGAACCATATGATTTGACTCATATGTGGAAAATAAAACTGAAAGCGACAAAGGAAAAAAAAGAACTCATGGATACAGTCAATGGTTTAGTGGTTACCTGGGGGCAAGGAGTGAGGGCATGGGAGAGAAGGGAGGGATGGGAGAGAAAGGAGGGATGGGTGAGGAAGGACGGGGAGCCAAATACGGTGATGGATGGAGAATTGACTCTGGGCAGTGAGCACATAATGCAACACGTAGATGATGTATTGTAGGATTGTTCACCTGGAGCTTATGTAGTTCTTGTTAACCATAAAAAAATGTAATTCTTGTTTAACAAGAAAAAAAGAAAAAGAATAAAAACCAATGAATTGAAATTTCCAAAAGAAAGAAGAGAGAAAATGGAGGAGAGGACATTATGAAAGAAATATTACAGGGAGTTCCCTGGTGGTGTAGTGGCTTAAGGCTTCGGTGCTGGCGCTGTCAACGCTGCGGCCTGGGTTCGATTCCCAGCCAGGGAGCTACCCACATACAAAAAAAAAAAAAAAAAAAAAAAAAAAAAAAAAAAAAAAAAAAAAAAAAAAAAAAAAAAA